>PVIU01003863.1:118372-137310 GCA_004026605.1 Ondatra zibethicus | reverse complement strand
TAATAGGCCAAACAGTTTATAATTAATACAAGCCTCTGTGTGTTTATTTGGGACTGGATGGCTATGGGACTGGGCAGGACAGAAAGTTCTGTCTATAGAAATGCACAGCTGTAACCCCTGGAAGAAGGAGGCAGGAGGATCAGTAGAAGTTAAGGTCATTCTCGGCTTCATGGAGAGTTCAAGGCCAGGGCCTCCCCTCTGAGGGAGCACTGTCTCCAGGGCAAGGAGTCTGCAACCCCAAGCGGGGACAACTCTAACTCCAGGTCCCTTTCTGAAGGCCTGATGTCCTTCCACTAGACAGAAAGACATTGAGAGCTTACCCAAGAGGGCCCTGAGCCTAAGAAAGGTCCTGAAAGATCTTTGATCCTCTCTGCCCCAGCTGGGGGAGGAAGAGTAGAGGCTGCAGGATGGGGAGAAATTTTAACTCTATTTTCCCATTGTCTCTCACAAACTATTAAAAAGACAGAGGTACCTTGCACTTACGTGGTACTTAGTGAGCCCTCTATGGCCATGCTCTGGAGCCCCACCCCCAGTGCAGAGGTCAGGCAGCAGGGCACTGGGTGCAGCCTCCTCCTCAGAGAGAACAGCGGACACTTCAGCTGCTCTACCTTCTAGCACATTCTCAACCCAATCTCCCATCCATCCCCCGTCCACTCAGCACACTCATCTTCTACCTCCAACCCAAGCTGCCTAGCCGTCAGGGATCCTTAACACCCCCCCCACTAGACAGTTGGCCGTTTGTAGTACTTCCGGGCCCAAGTCAGCAAACAGTTCACTCCTGTTAGTTCAGCTCCTGCTTTGAACACCCCAGGTCAGGGCATCAAGGGACTGCCCTGATGGAGGCACAGCCAGCTCAGCAATGGGCCTCTGTTTCCGCAGAATGGAATACCAGGGCTAGGACTCAGTCTGCGGGCACCCTCTCAGCACCCCGCAGGTGTCAGCACTAGGTAGGAGCTGACCTCTGTTGTCTCGGGTCACCTGCCTCCACCTCTGACCTCCCTCAGGCCCATCACCCAGGGCTCCAGGGAGTTTCTTTCTCTGCGGGTCCCCTTCTTTATGTGACCTCCTCTTGGACGCCACCTCCTCAGCATGGCCCTCCCTGAACATCTTTCAAACACAGTCCGCCTTTCTCCCTTCATCCCAGCTAACTTCAGTTTGTTCACAGGCCCCTGCCCCTTCCCCTCATGACAGAAGAGACATCCCTATTTAAGTTTATCGGTCTTTTCTTTCTAAAACATTCTAGAATTTCAGTTTCACAAAGGCCTACATCTTGGCCTAGCACTCAGCAGGTAGGGGTGGTCGGGCCTGTGCTCTACACTGCTAGACCAGGAGCCTGTTGCTCATAGCCCAGGGTCAGCACTGAGGCTCCTGACCCACCAGGCAGAGGCGAAGCTCCTACGCTGTGCCCAACTGTGTTCCTGGCTTCTCCTGTCACCTCACATCTCAGACTTACTTCTTTCCAGTGGGAATCCCCTCCACGCTAGAAGGCGAGAAGCACTTCCGTTCCACAGCCTCGCCCAGCCTCACTCATGACAGGTCTGAGGGAGGAGTGAGTGTGTGTGTGTGTGTGTGTGGCGGGGTAAGGGGCTATGCTTTTTTCATTCTGGCTTGGGACACAGAGCAGCTCCCAGCTCAGGGTGCCGTGGAAGATCTCTGCTCACCAATGGGTACTCTGGCACACCTCAAGGCTGACAACCATCTCCTGAGCATCTCATGTCCTACCTGCCAGACCTGGCTTTGTCCCCAAAGCACTTCCAAAGTCACAAGGTCCTGCTCAGAGGAGTCCCTTTAGCAGCCCCCCACCCGGCCCCAGAGACCCCAGAATAAAGGTCTTACCCATTTCAATCCCACAGATGACGAGGGCAGCGATCACTGCGCCGGCTGATGTCCCTGCAAAACGATGGGCTGTGTCCAGCATCCTCGGGGCCAGGTCTCGCAGAGCGTCCACAGCCCCAGCCTGGTAGTAGGAAAGGAACCCACTCCCCGAGAAGGAGATGGAATGAGGGGTGTCTGGGTCCCCCTTGAACACCTGTTCCTCCATCTTCGGGGCCTCTGGCCTCCCAGTGGAGGCAGAACCTGCACCTGTCTGCCTCCTTCTCCGCCAGCCAAGAGCCTGGAATGTGGTGACTCTACTGGCCCAGCCAGGCACCCATGGGTGGTTCACCCAGCCACTGCTTGGGCCTATTTAGCTTTGCCAAGAGGCACCCAAAAGACTGATAAGGGACCCCAGGGCCTGGATGAAAGGCAGATAGCCCTCAGAGTCATGGGCAAGTTCTTGGTCCTACAGATCCCACGCTGTCTCCATGGCCTAACTAGTCTCATGTCGGACACAGGTTCCTGGCGTGCTCTCCACCCATCCCAGGTGCACGTAGGAGTGGGGCATTCCCTGCTCCCTGCTCTGCTCCGGAGAGGCGGAGAGGCGGTGCTTCTCAGCCCTCAGCATCCAGTTGCAAAATCCCTACCAGTGCCTCACCCTGTGCCTCCCTCTCTGACAGGCTGTTGCAGGGACAGAGTTACGAGCCTCCCCCGCAGGCCCCCCCCCCCTTAAGCCCCAGGATGAACTGCTGGGTGGCTCTGGCTTTCCAAGGGGAGGAGTAACTCCCACCCGGACTCCTCCCCCACCCCTCCCCAGACTGGAAATGTTCTTACGTAAGCACCTCTCTGTTTATTCTCACGTTAGGACTGGCTCTGGTTGAAACTGTAACGGAGAAGTCGGACTGGGGGGCGGGGGGAGGTTTGCCCTCGTTTGCTTTCTATTGCTGTAATAGCACCATGACCCAAAGCAACTCGGAGGAGGGGTTGTTTCAGCTCACAGCTTAGGGTCCGTCAGGAACTGGACCGGAGGGGTGGAGGAAAGCTGTTTACTGCTTCACTTTCTAATATAACCCAGGACCAGCTGAATACGGTGGGACTCTCCTCAGTGGACCGGCCCTCTCACATCAATCATTCATCAAGAAAGTGCCGCCCCCACTCCCACCCCGCCCAATCTGATGGAGGCAAATCCTCAGAGAAGGCTCCCTCTTCACAGCGACTGTCAAGTTGACAAAATACTGGCAATGCTGCTTCCGACCTTTGACCCACCCATCCCGCCATCTCCTTTCCTCCAGCCTGACCCAGGGACCTCTCACCTGCCTCCAAGCCCAGTGCTGGCTCTCCATGTTATTTTGCCTGCAGAGGCCAGAAGAGGGCATTGATGCTCTGGAGCTGGAGTCACAGGCAGTTGTGAGCTGCCTGGTGTAGGTGCTGGGAACTGAACCCGGGTCCTCTGGGAGAGTGCCAAGCACTGAGCCATCTCTCCAGCCAATGCGCTATCCCTTAAGAGTCTAGGAAGGCAGGGAGCAGAAAGCTAGGTCATGCCAAGATGATCACATGGATAACAGGTTGTGGGTGGGAGGAGCAGGCATGGGGTCCCATGTGGGAACATCAGGGTCAGGACAGAAAGGGGCTTAGGGGGACCATGGTTAGCTCTAGGGCTGCCCAGCATGACTCCTGGGGAGGAGGAATTCTCTTCCCAGCCCAAAATGTTACTGATGACCACTAAGGCAGCAAAAGCGTCTCCACTCCTCCTCCCTCTCCTCCTCTCCCTCCTCTCCCCTCCTCCTTATTCTCCCCCCTCCTCATTCTCCTCCTCCGCTTCCTCCTCCACCATCACAGCCATCACCATCACCACATGGCAACAGGACCAGAATTAGAACTAAGACATCAAGTTGTCTCCCTCCAAGTCCCAATCGACCCCAGACTCTCTGTAGGTGGTAACATCAATGTCCCTCTGGGTCCTGGGAGCTCCCATCAGCTCTGATCCAAACTGGAATTACACAGTAAGGGCTATGTGGAGCAGCCACCAATGAGGGAGTGCCCCAATGTTCCACCTTATGCAGATAGCTTCAGACAGCTAATTGCCAAATTTGGAGGGCAGCTTTTGATTAGGAGCGTGTGTGTGTGTGTGCGCGCATGCGCTCATGTGTGCAAGTGTGCAACCATGCGAACACACTAAGAGGCAGGGGCCAATGACTTTTGGCAATGGGAATAAGGAGAAGTGCTCCTCCTCCCTCCCCCCTCCGCAGCTTCCCCAAAGCAGACACTAACGGGTTTCCTGGGAGTCTGACAGGCACATGTGAAATAACCAGAGACCCATCCAAGAGACTCTGTAATTAACTACTAAATTGTGTAAGGCTAGATTGCCTCCAGAGGAGTTAAGGAGGGGGAGCCCCGTGAGCTGGAATATCAGAGAAGCTGGGGACTAGAGACTGGAGATGATGTGGGGAGACCGGGAGTATGCAGAGCAGGAGACAACTCTGGCTTTCTTGGGAGGGGCGGCTTGATGGGTTCAGAGGTACAAGAGGAAGTCTCGGGATCGGACAAACAGGTTGACTCCTCAGCTCTGCTATTTACATGCAGTATGACCCACACAATGTCTTTGCTGTTTTCCCTGTTTGCAAAGCAGGCAGTAGTTCCCAAGCTGAACAGGGGTGTTGTGAAGGCGACAGATAATGGCTGAGTGCCTGGCAGGCAGCGTGCCTGTCATTATCAGAAGGCAATAAAGTCCAAGACTTCTGGAGCAGACGGAGCCTGGAGTCCGCTTGGAGAAAGGCAAGGACAGAAGGGAAACACGTGACCTCCGTGTAGCCCGGCAAGCACGTGACCTCCGTGAGCACACCGCAGGGCTTGACCATGGATCTCAGCTGGCTAGTCTTGGAAGGCAGGTGAGGTCAGGGCTAGTGATCCAAGCAAACAGGATGGCCAGGCCGAGTGACGACTTGTCAGCAAAGCTATTGCCACAGAGAGTCCCAGATGTGGGACTGGTTGGATGAGCGAAGTGATTCACAGGCAGATAACGCGTGGTTTTCAGCTTGAGGGTAGGGAGAGGCAGGGTTCCTTTGGCAGGCCAAGAAACTGGGACGCCGCTGAGGAAACTGGATGGAGGAAGATTTTATTTATTTATTTTAATATCTGGGGGCTGGAAGACAGCTCAGCAGTCAAAAACTACTGGCTTTCCTTGCAGAGGAACTGGATTTGAATTCCAGCACCAACATGGGGTCTTAAACCATCTGTAACTCCAGTTTCAAGGGATCTGGTGCCCTCTTCTGGCCTCTAGGGGTACTGCATGCACATGGTACACAAGCCATACATGCTGGCAAATCAGCCCTACTCATAAAATAAAAATGAATTTCAAATAAAATTTTTTTGCAGGTTGGGCACGCCTTTAATCCCAGCACTTGGGTTGCAGAGGCAGGTAGATCTCTGAGTTCGAGGACACTTTGGTTTGCTATAGAGAGAGTTCCAGGACAGCCAGGGCTGCACTACAGAAAAAAAAATTTTTTTTTAAACTGGTGGAAGCCGTTAATCCCAGCACTTAGGAGGCAGAAGCAGGCGGATCCCTAGGAGTTTGAGGCCAGGCTGCTCTACATAGTGAGTTCCAGGCCAGGCAATGCTACACAGTCAGATCTTGTCTCAAAATGAAAAAATAAGAGCATGTTTGTGCTGTGGGAATTCAGATAGCCAATTGTATTAGGGCAGCTTGGCCTAATGGGCGTGGTCTTCTCTGAGGATACTTGACCTGATACAAACCTGGGGCTTAGGGTTGCACGATCTCTTGGACGGTGTAGGAGCTGCCAGAGCCATGGCTTGGAGCTTCCCCATGGCCTTTTTGGGAAGGAGGGTGTTGCATCAGCAGCGACAGAGAGCTGGGCCCCGAGCAGGAAGAGCCAAGCAGCTGGCGACGCGGCTCGAATTTCTCATTCTGTTTTGTAATCGTTGTGCACGGATTTTGACATTAATAAAAGGTAACACATTCTCCAGACTTCCCTTGTTTGTTTGTTTTTCGAGACAGGGTTTCTCTGTAACTTTGGAGCCTGTCCTGGAACTAGCTCTAGTAGACCAGGCGGGCCTCAAACTCGCATAGATCCGCCCGCCTCTGCTTCCGCTTCTGGGACGCTGGGATTAAAGGCGGGCGCCACCACTACCGCCCAGTCTTCCTCTTTATGTGTATGTTTGAGATGTGGTGCACGTGTGGAGACCAGAGGAAAATATTCTGGAGCAGACTCAGCTGTCGACTTGACTGAGAAGAGGGAACCCTAATTAAGGAATTGCCTCCATCATACTGGCCTGTGGGCATTTCCTCAGTTGCTACCGGATGCAGGAGGGACCAGCCTGGTACAGTGTGGTTCCTAGGCCAGTGGCCTGGGGTGTAAGAAAGGACGCTGGGCATGAGCATGGGAACAAGCCAGGAAAGTCCTGCCTCTAGGCTGCTCCTCTTGAAGGACTGTAACAGCAGCCAAATTAACCCTTTTCTCCCCTAAACTGCCTTTGGCCATGGTGTTATCAGAGCAAGGTCCCCTGTTATCAGAGCAACAGAAAAGAAAACTAGAACAGCCCCTCTTTCCATGAGGAGGGACCCAGGAATTGAACTCAGGTCCTTGGATTTGGCAAGCAAGCACTTTTACCCACAAAGCCATCTCACTGGCTCAGAAGTTATCTGATAGTATTGTGCCTAGTTTAAACCTAACAAAGGAGAAAAATAACACCTCAAAGGATGGTGTCATGGTCCATGGGAAGTACCTGTACCAGTGACTTCTCATGTGGTTGAGAGTGTGGTCCATCATGACGAGGACCAGGCAGGATTGGGAGGTGGGCTTGTACTGTGTGCACTCGGGAAGCAGGGAGATGAAGCACCAGCTCACTTTCTCCTTTCTACTCAGTTGGGGACCCTGGCCCATGGGGTAGTGCCACCCACGTTTCACTTGGGGCTCCCCTGCTCAGTTACCTCTCTGTGGAAATGCCCTCACAGACAGGTGTCTTAGGTAACTCCAGAGCTAGTCAAGCCCACGTGGAATGGACAGCACAGGGCTCACGGAGCGCTGACGTTATTCTTAATTCATTGTGCCTGTACATGGATACAGACTCAATTCGTGAAGACGTGAATTAGGCAGGATAGGGTGGTGTGTGTCTATGGTCTGAGCACTAGGGAGGTTGACACAGAAAGACCATGAGACAACCAGCCTGGTTGACTACATATACTTCCTCTTAAAAATAAAAGCAAAACCACAAACAATCCCCCAAACCTCTTCTTTCTCAACCTGCGCCTGGCACAAATTGTCCTCAGGGGATCCAAGGATGGCAGTGCCTCTAGGCACTGGCTTGCCTTGCTTGTCTCTAAGCCCCTCAGGGAAGGCGTCTGGGCACAGCAGATCCCAGTTCATCATGTGCCCAGTGAGACTCACATTAGTGTTCTGTGAATCTGCGTGGCACTGGCGACTGCTGACCGACTGTTCAGCACCTGAGACCTATCCTCACACTGTGCTCCAGTCATGGCAAAACCAAACGCTGAAAATGCCGATGGAAGGGAGTCCATGGAGAGACTGAGTCACACTCAGGAGCTCAGGGAACAAAAGCAATCAGGATAGTGGGGGCGGCAGCTGGAAGGGGTGCGGTACGCTGCTGTTTGTTAGGAGGACAGCAAAGCATTTGAGGGTTCGTCTGTCTTATAAGTGGGAACCCCAGAACACACAAGTGCCTACAGACATTGGCAGCCTCCAGAGTAGGTTTTGTTTTTGTTTTTTGTGGGGGTTTTTTTTTTGGTTTTTTGTTTTGTTTTTGTTTGTTTTTTCAAGACAGGGTTTTTCTGTGTAGCTTTGAAGGCAGTCCTGGAACTCATTCTGTAGATCAGGCTGGCCTCGAACTCACAGAGATCTGCCTGCCTCTGCCTCCCGAGTGCTACCACTGCCCAGCTTAAGTAATTTTTTAATGTGCTCCATTTATTTGCTTATTTATTTTGTGTAGGGTGGGGACATATACAGGCCACCTTGCCTTCCATTCAAGAGCCTGAGGCCTTGAATGCAGGTCCTCAGGCTTGGTGGCAAGCATGTTTACCCACTGAGCCATCTCCATGGCTCTCAAAAAGGAAATATTCTAAAGCTGGGTATAATAGAACATGCCTTTAATCCCAGCACTCAGAAGTCAGAGGCAACCAGGTCTCTATGTGTTCCAGGCTAACCTCATCTACAGAGCAAGTTCCAGGCCAGTCAAGGCTACATAATAAAACCCTGTCTCAAAAAAAATTTTTTTCTTTCAAAATTTTTTTTCAATAATTTTAAAACAATTTTTTATTTTAGATTCTGAAATTTTTATTTTATGTGTATGAACATCTTGCGTGTAGCATGAGGCAGTAGAGGTGGGGAGAGGGCATTGGATCCCTAGAGCCGGAGTTACGGGTAATTGTGAGCCACCACATGGGTGCGGGGAACTGAACCTGGGTCCTCTGAAAGAGCAGCCAGTGCTCTTAACCAATGAGCCAGCTCTCCAGCTCCCAAGTTTTGGTTTTAAAACAAATATACCTGCCTCTTAGAATGTGTAAGTCCCTAGCTTCAATATGCAATACCGCACATGGGCACCACTTATATTTTTGTTTCTACTATACAGTCCATGATTCTAAGACAGCTCAGCTGAAGACATCTTCAATACTGCAGTTCAAGTTTACATTTGGGAAGAGTCTCATAGGAAGAAATGCATGGGGGTCAGGGTACTGAAGAGATGGCTTGGGTTTAAAAGCTCTTGATCTTGCGGAGAATTTGGGTTTGGTTCCCAGCACTCACATGGCGGCTCACAACCCCCTGTAACTCCAGTTCCAGGGATCTGATGCCCTCTTCTGGCCTCCCTGCACACCAGGCACAAATGTGGTGCACAGACATCCCCCACAGACAAAATAAAAATAGAAGACCCACAAGGGAAAAGAGCCATTGTCATTGCAGGGTTGAAGGGACCATCTTCCTCTTCCCACAGGCCTCAAGGCTGCCATCCAAGGCACTAGGCTGGCAGGGCCCTTTCTCTGGAGCATTCAACCAGGTGGTTCTCTCAGCCTCCCCCTCCCAGCGCTCGGATTAGAGGCCCACACCTCTCGCTGCACTGGGTTTCCTGTGGTGCCGCGGAGGAGCCCCCTGAAGAAGAAGTGATAAGGCGTAGGGAAGAGCATGCCCAGTTCGCCCAGCCTGAGTACTTGCTGTCCTACTGTGTGCCAGGCACGGAGAGGATTGCCACACGCCTTTCCCCGAAGCACCCGGAAGCTGAACCTGAAGGGAGGAACCTAATTAAGGAGTCAGGATTTAGAACGGAGTGCTTGTGGTCCCCTTTTTAGGGTGTCACAGAAAGCTTATTAAGGTGGAAAAAGAAATAGACAAATAATAAAAACCGAGGAGCGGGGGACATTGCACAGTGCTCTAGAGTCCGACTTAAAAACCCCAGCTCTGCCACTTTCAAACTGTGTGACTTTGACAAAGTTGCTCACTCTCTCTGAGGCTGTGTAGATATAAAGAGGGATGATGATATAGCCTTCTCAGCAGTGAGAACCATTCTCAGAGAAAGCAAAACAAGAGGGGAAAAATTATCTTGTTCACCCCAAGCCTCAGAAAAGCAAGCATCAGTGATTTTTTTTTTGTTTTGTTTTTGTTTGTTTGTTTTTTGAGACAGGGTTTCTCTGTGGCTATGGAGCCTGTCCTGGAACTAGCTCTGTAGACCAGGCTGGTCTCGAGCTCACAGAGAATCCGCCTGCCTCTGCCTCCCGAGTGCTGGTATTAAAGCGTGTGCCACCACCACCCAGCGGAGTTATTGTTTTCAAAGATGAAGAAGTCATACCTCAGGACATCAGAGGAAGTGGGTGTGTCTTAGTGAGGGTCTCTGTTGCTGAGGAGGCACCATGACCATAGCAACTCTTATAAAGGAAAACATCATTGAGGTGGCACCTTACAGCTTCCGAGATTTAGTCCATTATCATCGTGGTGTGCCATGGTGACAAGTAGGTAGACCTGGTGCTGGAGATGGAGCCGAGATTCCTACAACTGATAGGCACGCAACAGGAAGTGACTGGGTGTGACTTGAGCATGGGAGACCTCAAAGCCTGCCTCCACAGTGACACACTTCCTCCAACAAGGCCACACCTCCTAATAGTGCCACTCCCTCAGGGAGCCATTCTCTTTCAAACCACCACAAGATAGCACAGGGCTGGAGAGGAGACAAACTGGCTTCCGTTTCATTGCCACACCCCGGGAGCACCTGTGCACCCACTTGGCACAGCCTGCTGTCTGCAGCGGCATTTGCTGGCTGCCCAAGGCGGCTTGTTGCGGAACTGACTGTAAAGTTCGGCCGCCAACGTGGGCCCGTCACTCAACAGCTGGTCAATGCAAAGCTCTTCTCTAGCCAGGGTGGGGAGGATGCACTGTCAAGTCAACATCTTATCTAGACGAGTCTGGAAAACTCAAACATTGACCGACGGGAAACTCCTGGCAGGGATGGGAATGATTACAACCACTCTGGGCAAACAGTGCAGTCACCAGGACGCTGTTTGCGCTCTAGGGAAATCCTGACCCAGACACCACAGACGCCCTAGAGAAAATTACAGCACTCACAGCGCCTGGTCCTATACCAGAGGCCCTCAGTCTACAGCAAGGACACAATCGTGATGCCTCCCTAGAGTGGGACATAGGAGTGAATACCGAGTCACAGAAAGACCACCCACGACACTGACTCAAGGCCATTACTGTGGGCACAATAAAAAGCAACTGTAGCTGGACGTGGTGGTGCATGCCTGTAAACCCAGAATGTGGGAGGTGGAGGCGGGAGGATCAGGAGTTCAAAAAGACAGCCTTGGCTATGAGGCAAATTTGAGTCCAGCCTGGACCACATGAGACTAAGTCTCAAAAACAAAATAAAACAAAACAAAAAAAAATGTGGTTCGGGTGTGGGACTGGCAGAAGGCTGAGTAAGTTGTGCCTGCTGCTGGCGCGGGCCCCGAGTTCCAATCCCAGAAGCTACAAAGGGCCAGGTGCAGCGGCACGCACCTATAATTCCGATGCTCCTGACGTGAGATGCTGGGTAGAAACCGGAGAACAAAAAGACTTTCCTGGACTTGGAGTTCTGACTTACACAATCACAAATTTAAAGCCCTGCAAGCTAAGGAGGGAAGACAGAGGCGACACGGTTGTGGGGGGAACAGCTGAAGGTGTGAAGGGTTGAGGGGTGGAGCCAGATCTCAGTCCCAGGAGAGGGAGGACCCACAGCCAACCGCTAAGCACACCACAGAGGTGTCAGGTCCAAGGGTCCTCCAAAAGGACAGGCCCACTGACTTGGTCCAAAGTTGAGTTACCTGGTAAACACTCCGCTTTGCTTAGAAATCATGCAAAGCGGCTCTTGTTTGTCAGGAAAAGCCGCTCCTACAGCCCCCCAGTCTCCGGAGAAGGTTCTGTATTAACTCAAGCCTCCAACGTGTCAGAGCCCCACACTACCTCCCACGCCGTTGCAGCTAACCTGCTGCCTCCTGCCGCAGCATAACTGGCCACTTTTGCTGTCTTTGCTCCCACAGCCCCAGGAACTGCCTGTTTTCTCTCCCCACCATTTCTCTCTCCGACCCATTCCCGAGTGGCAGCCACAGCAGATGCCTCTGGCTGCTTGCTCTCTTATCTCCAATGAAAACTTTCCCCTTAACCGTAGAGTTTCAGTGGTTTCTTTCCTGCGCCCCTCACATTCAAGGGGCGTGGGCAGAGGCCCCCAAACATAGCCAACCCAGGAAAGCCGAGTGCTCCTCCCCACTGGGACTACACCTTACTCCGAGTCCCACCAGCGTATGCAATCTTGTTTCCAGAACTTGGCTTCCACTCAGAGTCTGTCTCCCTGACCCTCATCATCTCTGATAACACCCGCCCTAGGGCTTTGAAGTCACTCCAGAGTCCTCTGTGCCTTCCTCATCCCAGGT
Source organism: Ondatra zibethicus (assembly GCA_004026605.1). Classification (NCBI taxonomy): domain Eukaryota; kingdom Metazoa; phylum Chordata; class Mammalia; order Rodentia; family Cricetidae; genus Ondatra; species Ondatra zibethicus. The sequence goes on along the minus strand of PVIU01003863.1, from coordinate 125,570 downwards.
GTATGCGATATGCATCTGTGGACCAAGGCCAGCCAGCCGCGGGTGGGTTCTCTTCTAGTCCCCCTTTCAATCTTGGAGCCAGCGAGATTTGCTCTGGTGTTTCTTCAGAACCTGCCCTGTTCAACTGAAAGGGAAATTAGGGACAGAACGTAGTGGCTCAGTGGCAGAGTACATGCCTGGCTTATACAAGATCCTGGGTTCACCCCAGCACGGCAATAAATAAAAATAAACAGGAAGAAAGCTGCTCTGGCAGGGTTCCTGTCCTTGCGTTGTGGAAGTGTGGTCTGGCGGAGGGGTACTCAAGCTTCCGTGGAACCCGCGTAAGGGTAGGAATGACCTCCCAAAGTCGTCCTTCGATCTCCACGTTCACATCATGGCACTCATGCCTGCAAATACCACACATGCACACACACACACAATTTAAAAATTAGGTTCACAGCCAGGCAGTGGTGGCACACGCCTTAAATTCCAGCACTCAGGAGGCAGAGGCAGGCGGATCTCTGTGAGTTCGAGGCCAGCCTGATCTACAGAGCAAGTTCCAGGACAAAGCTACAGAGAAACCCTATCACACACACACACACAAAAAAAAAGATGGCTCAGGGGTAAAAGTAAGGCACTTGCTTACAAACCTGCTGACCCGAGTTCAATCCCCGGGATCCATGTGGAATGAGAGGCCGACTCTCTAAGGTTGTCATCTGATTAGCTACTAAGAATGAAGTGGGCTGGGGCTGCTCAAAGGAGAACGGCCCCCATAGGCTCAGATAGTTGAGTGCTTAGTCACCAGCCAGTGGAACCGTTCTGGAAGAATTAGGAAATGTGGCTTTGTTGGAGGGGCTGGGTCACTGGGAGTGGGCTCTGAGGTTTCGAAAGCCCACATCAGGCCCACTGGCTCTCTACCTGCCGCCTCAGACAGCCTGTCTGCTTCCTGCCATGACCATGGACTAATTCTCTGAAACTGTAAGCAAGCCCCGCTTAAATACATACTTATAAGAGTTGCCTTGCCTTTAATCCCAGCACTTCAGAGGCAGAGACAGGCAGATCCCTGAGTTCGAGACCAGCCTGGTCTACTTGAGTTCCAGAACAGCCAGGGGTTACACAGAATAAAAACCTGTCTCAAAAAGCAAAAGCAAAAGGCTGGAAAGATGGCTCAGCCATTAAAATCTAGGTGCACAACCAAAAATCTGAGTTGCCTTGGTACTGGAGTCTCGCCACAGCAATGCAACAGGAAATAAAGATGTCTGTCAATGGTAGAACCTTCAGGCACCAGCGTGTGGCCCAGGAAAGATCTGGACACGAGGCTAATGGGTGCCTTCTCCGCTGTCACCAGAAGTGCTGGAGGCTGGTGGCCTCCACAGCCCAGTGGCCCAGATGAAATGCGGACAAGGGGTACTATGCTACTCTGGATGACGAATGTGACCTATTTTATGAAAGACTGGTGGGGGGGGGCTGGAGAGATGGCTCAGAGGTTAAGAGCACTGGCTGCTCTTCCAGACGTCCTGAGTTCAATTCCCAGCAACCACATAGTGGCCCACAACCATCTGTAATAGGGTCTGGTGCCCTCTTCTGGCCAGCAAGCATACATACAGACATAACATTATATACATAATAATTATTAAAAAAAAAAAAAAGACTGGTGTGGGGATCTGAGTGACACTGTGGCCAGGTCCTCTAGATGGAACCTGCAGGAACCCACCTCCAGGGCAGCTCTCCCTCCCCCACTTCTCCTTCCCCTCCCCTTCCTGGTCAGGGTTCCCAGGTGACGACCATCCTTCCTGCAGATGTGAGCTTTGTGGCAGCAGCTAGCAAGCAGGTCTGAGGTGTCAGCATGGTGGACAGCGACGAGAGCACACACCGAATAATCCAAGGAATGATGGGAGAATATATTGAAGCCAAACTATATCTACCTCATGATAGAGCAGGTCACTCCTGTCAAAGGAAAAATGACTATTTATGCCCATCAAATAACATGGTAATGGCCAGTTGTGGCAGCATACTCTAATCTTAGCATCTCAGAGGCAGAGACTGGAAGGTCTCAGGCAGCCAGGAACACATAGTAAAACTCTGCCTTTAAAAAAATTAGTAATATGCCGGGAGGTGGTGGCGCACACCTTTAATCCCAGCACTTGGGAGGCAGAGGCAGGCAGACCTCTGTGAGTTCGAGGCCCACCTGGTCTACAAGAGCTAGCTAGTTCCAGGACAGGCACCAAAGCTACAGAGAAACCTTGTCTTGAAAAAACAAAAAACAACAAAAAATTAGTAATAGCTGGGCAGTGGCACAACCCTTTAATCCCAGCACTTGTAAGGCAGAGGTAGGCAGATTTCTGTGAGTTCGAGGTCAGCCTGGTCTACAAAGCATTCCTAGTAGAGTTCTTCCCAATGCCCAAACTGGAAATAGCTTATTCATCCCCAGAATGGGCAAACACAGTGTTCATATAATGAAATTCTGCTAAGCAGTGACAGAGCAAATGGCTATATGAGACACAGGATGGGATCAGAAACACAAAGCTGAATGAGAGAAGCCAGACATGGAAATGTAGGTGGCATGCGACTCCATGTACATGAAATTCAGCAAAAGGCAGCAGTCCCTGGGAAGCAGAGCAGGGCTCAGAAGGCAAAGGAAATGTTCTGTATTTTGACCTAGGTGCAGGTTTCATGGTTGGACCCACTAGTAAAAATTCACGGAGACTCAAGCTGCATCTGCCGTATCTTAGCTACTCCTTGTAAAGCTGTATCTGAAACAATGCTGTTCAAAGTTTAGGGATGTATCTGTCACCACTTTGATCCCATGGCCTTCCAGATTGCCTCAGAAGTGACATGTCCACCCGAGAGTGACTTCTCATCCTCGGCACTGGCATTTCTACCCAAAAGCAGAGACAGGACCTTTCCAAACAAGCAAAGAATTCTATGGCCATTTGTTGACTTGTTCCTGGATATTTGTACAACGGCTGGAATCTGGTCATGGCCCCATGCTGTAGTTTGAATGTGAGATGTCCCCCACCAGCTTACATGTTTAAACACTTGTTCTCTGGCTCGTGGTATGTTAGGGAAGGTTACAGATGTCAGGTCCAAAGGAAACTCCATTTCTCCAAATTCCAAATGGCTGTCTGTGATGTCTATTAGCATACCAGAGTCCATGCTGACATCCTAGCCCTCCTCACCACTCCACTACCCTAAACAGCCCCAGCACCGGGGCTTCCGCCCCTGAAGCTATTCATTCTCCTTCTAACTCTAGTGTGGCTGTCTTCTCTGACTCCCTCCGTCCCTCTGCTTCTCTCCTGGCCAAGTCCACTCTGCTGGTCATGTGCTGTCTACTGCTTTCTCTCTGCTCTGGACTCTTCCAGATGCTCTGGCTGTGTTCTCCCTCATACCCACAATAAAAACCTTCCCCTGAACCATCCACAGAGCAGTCCCGTCTTCCATCTACAGAATGGAACCTGTAGGAGGCGGAGTCTCACTGGAGGAAGGCGATACAGGCTGACATCTCCAGGTCACCACTCTGCCTCCCAAGTACAATCCCAGCCTCGGCTTCCATCTTTGGAGGTCCCTCCCCTGTGCCCCTTGAACCTTGACCCCTCCTCCAGAAGGGTCAAGGTAGCCTGCCAAACCTTGATCCCGTCCCAAGAAAAAGGTCAAAACCACTCCCACAGGCTATTTAAACTGATCCCCAGAAAATAAACACATGGTTTTCCCTTTTCCTCTCCAAGGGCTTTGCGCGTTCATCTCGGGGCCACCTGGGAGCGCAGGTGTCTAATTAAACCTGGATATCTTTTAATTTGGTCTGATGTAACACTGGGTGGTGGTGGCGCACGCTTTTAAATCCAGCACTCAGGAGGCAGAGGCAGGCAGATCTCTGTGAGTTCGAGGTCAGCCTGGTCTACAAGAGCTAGTTCTACAAAGAAAGCCTGCTTTGAAAAGAAAAAAAATTTTTTTGGGGTCTGATTTAGCATGACTGGGATTATTTTGCATCAGTGGAATAGATCGGTTAGGAAATATTCCTAACACCAAGTGTGGATGCAATGTGATCAGACGGCTCCTCCCTCTTGCTGCCGCGTCTTCTTGCCATGGTGGACTGTATTGGCTGGAACTGTGAGCCCTTCTCCCTTAAGTTGCTTTTGTCAAGACTATTTCATCACAGCCCTACAAAAGTGAGGAATGGCTCAGTGGTTAGAGCACTGGCTCCTCAGCCAGAGGACCTGGGTTCAATTCCCAGCAACCACACGGGATCTGTAACTCCAAGCCTGTCACCCTCATACATATATGCAGACAAAAAAACCAACGCACATGAAAAAATAAAAAGAAAAGAACAAATCCGTCTGTGAAAAGGTACCCCACTGCCTAGTTGGTGAAGGGAATACATTAGCACAATGGAGACCACTAATATTTTAACAAGACAGCAATAGGCAAAATCTGGCTTAGTACCTTTCATAACAGAGGCAAACCAGGAAGAGCCAGGAGGTTGAGGCGACACTGAAGCCAGTCTTGCAGGATAGGGGACAACCACCCAGTACAAGAAGCTGAAATACCTGATGTGGGCCGTCCAGACGGCTCAGAGGGTTAGGGCACAGGAAGGGCCTGACATGAGTAGACCCAGGGACCCGCATGGCAGAAAGAGAAAACAGATCCCTCTTGATATCCTCTGATCTCTCCACACACAAATAAATGAAAATGGGGCTGGAGGGATGGCTCAGCAATTAAAATGTAAAAAATTAGTAATGTTTTGAAATTAGGGAAGATTTTAGTAATAACACTAAAGTAGAGATAACAGTTATTTCTAGGTGCTTGGAACTTGGGCACTGTCTCCTACATGCTATTTGAAAGATATGCTTTCTCAATTATGTGTATATGTGTATAGAGGTGGACATGTGCATGAGTGCAGTACCCTTGGAGGCCAGAAGAGGGCAATGGATTCCCAGGAGCTGGTTCAGAGTGCTTGTAGTCTCTCATATACAGGAGTTTCTTCCCACCCCTACCCCCAGAGACAGAGGGAATATTGCCAAACTCTTTTTATGAGGCTACAGTTACCACAACCACAATACTAAGAAAGACAATACTAAGAAAGAGAATTACAGACCAATCTCACTCATGAACATTGATGCAAAAATACTAAATAAAATACTAGAAAATAGAATCCAAGAACACATCAGAACCATCATCCACCATGACCAAGTCGGCTTCATCCCACAGAAGCAGGGATGGTTCAACATACGAAAATCTGTCAACGTAATCCACCATATAAACAAGCTGAAAAATAAAAACCACATGATCAACTCATTAGATGCCAAAAAAGCATTTGACAAAATACAAAATCCCTTCATGATAAAAGTCTTGGAGAGAGCAGGGATAGAAGGAACAGACCTAAACATAATTAAGCCAACAGCCAACATCAAACTAAATGGAGAGAAACTCCCAGCGATTCCACTGAAATCAGGAACAAGACAAGGTTGTCCACTTTCTCCACACCTATTCAATATAGTTCTTGAGGTACTAGCTAGAGCAATAAGACACCAAAGGGAGATCAAGGCGATACAAATTGGAAAAGAAGAAGTCAAACTCTCACTGTTTGCTGATGATATGATAGTTTACATAAGTGATCCCAAAAATTCTACCAAAGAACTTCTACAGCTCATAAACACATTCAGCAATGTAGCAGGATACAAGATTAACTAAAAAAAAATCAGTAGCCCTCCTGTACACAGATGATAAAAGGGCTGAGGAAGAAATCAGAGAATCAACACCCTTCACAATAGCCACAAATGGTATAAAATATCTCGGAGTAATTCTAACCAAACAAGTGTATGACAAGAACTTTAAATCTTTGAAGAAAGAAATTGAAGAAAATGGAAAGACCTCCCATGCTCTTGGGTAGGGAGAATTAATATAGTAAAAATGGCAATTATACCGAAAGTAATCTACAGATTCAATGCAATGCCCATCAAAATCCCAACAAAATTCTTCAAAGACCTTGAAAGAACGGTACTCAACTTCATTCGGAAAAGCAAAAAACCCAGGATGGCCAAAACAATCCTGGGCAACAAAAGAACTTCTGGAGGTATCACAATCCCTGACTTCAAACTCTACTACAGAACTGAAAACAGCCTGATACTGGCATAAGAACAGACAGGAGGACCAATGGAACCGAACTGCCGTGAACAACTGCCCGTCTGTGCTCTATGCGCTACCATACAGTTCGCGAGCTCTAGGCAAGGGGCTGGAGGTTGAAACACACAAAGACACACAGAGACGCACAGACAGACAGACCGAGAGACAGAGACACGGACTTCTAGTCACTGGTAAGAAGCCCTTTATTCAATTGCACCATGGAAGCTTACATACCCAATGATCAGGTGGTCCAACAGGTGAAAACCTTATCCTCTGATCCTGAAGGCAACACGTGCTAGTGAAGCAGAGCTGGTAAACAACTTTGACACAGCTTTCAGTAACTCAAATCAGAAGGAAAGGAAAGATCTCTAACAGGAAAGAGCAGCTGGAGGCCAAGACTCTAAATGATCCCAACACCGAATAGAAGACCCGGATATCAATCTTTGAACACCTGATCTTTGATAAAGCAGCAAAACATATCAAATGGAAAAAGAAAGCATATTCAACAAGTGGTGCCAGCATAACTGGATATCAACATGTAGAAAAATGAAAATAGACCCATATCTATCACCATGTACAAAACTCCAATCCAAATGGATCAAAGACCTCAACATAAAGCCAGCCACACTGCTTATAGAAGAGAAAGTGGGAAGTACACTTGAACTCATTGGCACAGGGAACCACTTCCTAAATAGCACCCCAGCAGCACAGACACTGAGAGAAACAATTAATAAATGGGACCTCCTGAAACTGAAAAGCTTCTGTAAAGCAAAGGACACGGTCAACAAGACAAAACGACAGCCTACAGATCTTCACTAACCCCACATCAGACAGAGGTCTGATCTCCAAAATATACAAAGAGCTCAAGAAATTGGACACCAAAAGATCACATAATCCAATAAAAAAATGGAGTACAGACCTAAACAGAGAACTCTCAACAGAGGAATCTAAAATGGCTGAAAGACACTTAAGGAAATGTTCAACATCCTCAGTCATCAGAGAAATGCAAATCAAAACAACTCTGAGATTCCATCTTACACCTGTAAGAATGGCCAAGATCAAAAACACTGATGACAACTTATGCTGGAGAGGTTGTGGG
>PVIU01003863.1:0-118272 GCA_004026605.1 Ondatra zibethicus | reverse complement strand
GCACTTCTGCATTGCTGGTGGGAATGCAAGCTGGTACAACCCCTATGGATGTCAGTGTGGCGATTTCTCAGAAAATTAGGAAACAACCTTCCTCAAGACCCAGTAATACCACTTTTGGGTATATATCCAAAGGATGGTCAATTGTGCCACAAGGACATGTGCTCATCTATGTTCATAGCAGCTTTGTTTGTCATAGCCAGAAACTGGAAACAACCTAAATGCCCCTTGATCGAAGAATGGATAAAAAAAAGTGTGGTACATTTACACAATGGAGTACTACACAGCAGAAAAAAATAACGACAGCTTGAATTTTGCAGGAAAATGGATGGAGCTAGAAAGCATTATTTTGAGTGAGGTAACCCAGACACAGAAAGATAATTATCACATGTACTCACTCATAGGTGGTTTTTAAACATAAAACCAGCCTACAAACCACAATCCCAGAGAACCTAGACAACAATGCAGACACTAAGAGAGACTTACATAGATCTAATCTACATGGGAAGTAGAAAGTATAAAAAGACAAGATCTCCTGAGTAAATTGGGAGCATGGGAACCTTGGGGGAGGGTTGAAGGAGGGAGGGGAGAGGCAGGGAGGGGAGCAGAGAAAAATGTAGAGCTCAATAAATATCATGGAAAAATAAATAAATATTTTAAAAAAGAAAATTATTTATTTATTTTGGTGTGTGAGTGTTAACCTTGCAGGCCAGAATAGGCCAGTTTGGATCCTCTGGAACTGGAGTTAGAGGTGGTTGGTTGCAGGCTGCCGTGAGTGCTGGGGGCTGAAACCAGATCCTCTGAATGAATCAAATGCTCTCCTGAGCCATTGCACCAGCACCTGGATGTTGCTGTTAAGCTTAAAATTTGAGTGTTTTGGGTGGAGGGGAAAGGCAGGGACGGGAGCAGAGAAAATGTAAAAAAAAGAAAAAAAAAGTTGAGTGTTTTGTAGGGCGTGGTGGTACACGCCTTTAATCCTGGCACTTGGGAGGCAGGTGGATCTCTGTGAGTTCAAGACCAGCCTGATCTACAGAATTCCAGGACAGCCAGAGCTACACAGAGACACCTTGTCTTAAACAATAAGATTTTGGACTGGAAAGATGGCTCAGCAGTTAAGAACAGTGACTGTTCTTCTAGGGGACCCAGGTTCAACTCCCAGCACCTACATGGCAGCTCGCACCTGTCTGTAACTCTAGTTCTAGGGAATTCAATACCCTCACACAGACATACATGCAGGTAAAACGCCAATGCATATAAAAAAGATTTATGTTCTTTTAAAAATTCCACAGAAGGCAAGTGTAATGGTGCATGCCTTTAACGCCAGCACTCGGGAAGCAGCCGAGCTCAAGGCCTGATCTACTGGGTGAGTTCCAGGATAGCAAGGGCTACACAGAAAAAACAAAAGAGAAAGATGAATATCCACAGAGGTCAGGTAATAAGCGAACATAGGTGGAGGAAGGCATCTTCAGGGTAGGGAAATATATTGTGTTGTCATATGCCAAATGAAATCCCAGTACCAGGAACAGGTTACCTCCTTTTAAGTTGTTGGCCAACAGTGCCCTAAGACTCTCCCCGCTACACACACACAAAATAAACATTAAAAGCTATTGCCAATTCTAACCGTTACCCTCCAAGGCTAAAGGTGCTGACCTGACATCACCCCACCCTGTGTCTTAGAGACTTTCTCACTGCTGCGACCAAATACCCAAAGAAGACATTTAAACGTTGGGCGTGGTGATGCACGCCTTTAAACCTAGCACTTAGGGAGGCAGAGGCAGGCGGATTTCTGAGTTGTAGGACTTATGTGTCAGAATAAACCCCTTTCGTTTCTGGTTTTTCGAGACAGGATTTCTCTGTGTAGCCCTGACTGTCCTGAGATTCAATCTATAGACCAGGCTAGCCTAAAAGATCTGCCTGCTTCGAGTTCTGGGATTAAAATCGTGTGCCACTATGCCCAGTTAATATCTCTTCATTTAAACTGTTTGTCAAGCATTCTGTCAAAGCAATAAAGACAAGTAAATGATACACCCTCTGTATTTTTTTTTCCTTCTTCGAGACAGGGTTTCTCAGTAGCTATGGAGTCTGTCCTGAACTCTCTGTAGACCAGGCTGGCCTCGATCTGCCTGCCTCTGCCTACAGAATGCTGAGTGCTGAGATTAAAATCGTGCTTCACCACCACCCAGCCAACTTCTCTATTTTACAGTTGCCTTTGCAATTCAAAATACAATCCATAAATAGGGATTTTAAACCCAATTCTCAAGGCTTAATTAACTGTTTCTTCTCAAACTTTTAGCTATTGCCCAAACAAACCTATCTTCTTTCCAAACCCTGTTATCAGGCCCCTGATGCTGGCCTCGGAGCTGTCGGCAATGTCTTATAAGCCAGGGTGTCTTTGCGTTGTTCATACAACATACGAGTTATCCACACATTGGAAGTGCTTCATTGATGTCGGACAAGCTGGGCCCTGGGAAGGTGATCAAGAGCTATGTTTCCACCACATCAGACGGCCCTGGCAGGAAGGGCAGCAGGAGATGGCTAAGCTGGCAAAATACTTCCATATAAGCATGAAGGCTTGAGTCCAGAACCTCTAGAACCATTAAGGCGGAGATGGGGGGTGGGGGTGGGGAGAGCCCTGTGACAGGCACGGGGGGGGGGAGGGGAAATGAAGGAACCCGAGCTTGCTGGCCAGTCAGAAGCTGAAGCCTGTCTCAACAGAGTGGGTAGAGAGCAACTGAGGAGACGCCCAACATTAGCCTCCAGCTGCCCACATGTACCACACACAATGTCCCTTTCCAAACACCTTACAAGTCACAGCCAGACCATGAAGCCCGGGAAGCCGGGGGAGACCCTTGCCCAGGCTCGAGACTGCGTCTCAGCTGACCTTGACCATGTCTTCTAATCTTGCTGGTCTGAGTCCTCATTTCTGCAAAACGAAGGCCAGGCCAGTTGCAAGGGTCCTTTCAGTTATAGGTGGGTGACACCAACCTGTGTCCCTGCTGCCCATCTACAGAAGGGACAGCAAAGGAGGCTTGATCTTCCTAGTCTCCAGTCTGGTGGCTGCTGAATGGGTGCCAGGACTCAATGGAGTCACTTCTCCAACATGGCACAAAGAAGCCAGAGAAGGTAACGGTGGAGGCGTGGCAACCCTCCCCCGACTGTGCTGTCCTCACACCCACCGGTGAGATCCAAAGCACAGACAAGCCCATTCTTAATGACTTGGCCTTCAGAGAAGTGGGTGGAGCTAGGACAGGAGGCCCCACCAAGGACACCAAATACAGCACAGCGAAGCACTGCCCATTAGAACATTTATTTCTCAGAGAGAAAATAAGACGTCATATTATAGTAGGTAAAATTAACTCTCGTATTCTTTACAGGCATAGATTTTCTGTTCATTACCTCTTATAACCATCTGTTATAAACAACTCTAGAAGGCAAATAAAGTCACTTTCTACAATAAATAGAGCATCGTGTGCTTCACAGCAGACGCGACAGGGGCATGAGGCCCCATGCCACAGCAGGGTCTGAGCCGCCTTCTGTTCTAAAAGGAGCAGTTTCTTAGGTGGGACTCAGAGAGAGTGAAGGGTTCAGAGACTGAAAATTAGAAGATAAAGTGTTGGGGGAGGGAGAGAGACGGGGAGAAAGCCCCGAGATCTTACAACACAGGTTTAGACAAGGGTCACAGAGTCCATAGCTGACCAGCTACCTGGGGAGAGGGGGACACACCGGCTCCTTTAACTAAACCACACCGCATGGCTGCACAGTGGAGGATTCCGATAATGGAGAGGATAGGCCTGAATAACTTAGCGACAGTATCTTACAGTTATATACACCACGCCCTGTCCCAGCTGGCGCCGTGCTCTTTACTGGACAGAACCCCGCCCTCTCTGTGAGTTTTGTTGGTTCCCTTTTAAACTCTGGCTCGAGTCCCAAATGTGTAAGAAGTTGGTGGTTGACTGGCTGCATTTTAAAAAGTCTGAGTATGTAAAAATGGCAGTGATCTCCCCAGTGACTTTGTTTTGCCCAAAACCCCCTATGAAAAATTTAAAACAATTAAAAATAACATCAAGGTAGAAATCAACATGGCAATCAGCGGTCCGCAAACCCGCCTGCGGCTTTGGTGCTTAAGAGGTGAAAAGAAATGTCAAGAGCAGAAGCCTCGGAAAGTTGCGTTGGTCTGTCAGTCAGCATCCCTCATTCACAGTTTGTTTCCCTTCCTTTGGGAGGTGAGGGAGGGAGTTGAGGAGGTGAAGGTGGGGAGAAGGTTGAAGACAGGGTATCAAAGAAAAAGGCTGTGTCCCTGCTGGCAGAGCCAGGGGAGGGTACTGGAGGGGAGCCCGTGCCCCTGCGGTAATGGCGCAGTAAGGCTTAAGTCTGCTGCAGGAGGAGGGACAAGCGGCACGCCAGCTGAAGGGCGTGTGCTGCCCTCAATATCCATCCGGCCTTCTGCATGGATGGGGGCCCACCCTGGGCACTCCTCAGCCAGACGGAGGGCGGGAAGCCCACTCCATTTACAGGGCACGCAGCGCATTTACAGCGCACGCAGCCGAGCTAGGCATGTCGACAGCACGAGTGGAAGTCTGTGGGTGTGGGGAGAGTGGGGCAGCTTCTACCTGGGACTCAGGTGGCTGGCGGACACCTAATCTAACATAGCAGCTGGCCAGGAAGGAATGGGCATCAAAGAAAAGATGAATTTGGTGATGTTGCTGTCAATTTGGCACGAGGGAGAAAGGAGAGCAATGGAAAAGGAAAGCCTGGGCCGGGTGTGGACGATGAGACGAGGAGGGGTGAGAATGGGTGATTTGGGGGGAAGGGGAGTTCAGTGGGTTCCCGAGGGACCCTGGCACATCTCTGGGATCAGTGTCAGAACCTTGCCTGCCCTGAGGTATGGTTAGCTGGGAGAGGCATGGAGGGAGCAGTTGGCCCCAGAAAAACAGCCTAGGACCTGGTGCCCAGTGGCCCAGGTCCACTCCCTGGCTGGCCGAGACTCTCAGCTGGTTCTTCAGTGGAATGTCCCCGGGGACCTTGGGTGGGAGTTTTTGGCACACAGTGGCCCTCCAGGGGAACCACTTGATTGGTCAATTCTGGGCCTTGCCCTTGGAGACCCAGTCCAGTCAGGGCCTGCCATGAGAAAGAAGCTGCCGGTCAGACACTTGGCAGGGGCAGAAGAAGCTTCTCGTGCCTCAGGGACAAAGGAGAGGCAAAGCAGGCAGACACAGGCTCAGTTCCACTCTTACAGGTAGCTGGAAGTGACAAAGGAGTGGGGTCCACGGACTCGGCTCAGGTGGATCATTGCACGGTCATAGGCCACCTGTACCGATTTTCGGATGCTGGTCTTGCGGCCTTCCAACATCTTGAGTTTGTCCACAGTATCCTCCACACCCAGTGGCAGGACTTTGTCCCTTGGAAGCCACTGCCTGAAAGGCAAGCACAGCTGAGATGCGGCTACACTCCTGCAGTCCACAGCTACGTCCTACAGGTCTCCTCTGGGTTCCTCTGGGTCAGGGGGAAGGCAGACTGGAAGACCCCAACTGCTCTCCAGCAGGCAGGCCTAGCAACCCCACAGGCCTGAGCCTTGCCCTTGGGCATGTCTGCAATTCTACCTCCTTACAGTCAGGGACTATAGCACTTTGTCAGCCACAAGCCCTCAAACCCTCACATAAAGGACACAGCATTGCCAGATTCCCTCAGAATGGGAGGGTGGGGACAGGAGGTGCTGTGTTCGGCTTTCAGTTTAGTCTCTTTCCAGTAGCTAGTTACCATGACAGCTGCCTATCCAAGGTCATGACCGTCCCAAGGAACAGGTGGCATTTATTGACTACTGGCTTAAGGGTGCAGAGATCCCCAATTCTCAATACCTCTCCTCAGTGCCTGGGGCTGTGGGCCTACCCTGCGGAAAGGCTCCTCTTGAGGAGCTCCCCCTTACTCTAAGCATCATTTGCTGGTGTCGTTAGGAACAGCTACCACAGGCAGCATGGGCCAGCTGAATCCTCCTCACACAGGGTGGAGCCTGCACCCTGGCAAGGGTCCTGCAGCAGTTGGGCCACTTACCAGGTGCGCTTGTTGTCAAAGAAGAGGACAAGGAAGAGCTTCTCTCCAGCCTCTGCCTGCTTCTGCTCGCCCAGCTTCAGCACGTCCAGTGGAGGGACAGGGATGGGGACACCATTGTGCAGGAGGCCCTCCCGGGGCATCTTGGGATCGATGATCTGGAGGCAGAAAAGGAGACAGGCTCTGAGCAGGGGAGAATGGAGAGCCACAGGACCAACCATCAAGGCACCGAGAACCTAAGCACAAAGGGCTCAGGTCTACAGATAACGGGGCGGTGGAGGGGCTGGCATGGCGAACCCTCTCCTCACAGTGTCTGTTAGGGAAGAACTACATACAGGCTGTCACCATGTTGGTCTCTCTTCGCCACCTTTGCAGTTCACCTCCAGCACCCAGGGTCTTGCCCCATTGGGCACCGAGGCTGCGACTGTGGAAAGTTAAACCTGGCAACAGGGCAACCCCTGTGACTCTATGTAACAGCCTCTGGCTACACACCACCTTCCCAGGGGTGTGGGGCAGATACCTCTGTGGTAAGATTGAAGAAGAGACAAAAAGATGGCTGAAAGGGTCAGGTTTGAGGGAGAACCAAAGCACCTGAGGAACTAATCTAGGCAGCACACTCCAGAAGGCAGAGCCATCTTATCCTGAGGAAGTGCACCACAGCACAGCAGCTCTCCAGTGAGCAGGAGCCAATCAGTGCACAGCAGCTCTCCAGTGAGCAGGAGCCAATCAGTGCACAGCAGCTCTCCAGTGAGCAGGAGCCAATCAGTGCACAGCAGCTCTCCAGTGAGCAGGAGCCAATCAGTGCATAGCAGCTCTCCAGTGAGCAGGAGCCAATCAGTGCACAGCAGCTCTCCAGGCCCGTGGAGCATTTCTGTTGGCAGGGCTCACAACCATCCACACGCCATCTCACTTTCATCTCTGACAGGTGTTGGCAGATGGGGCAGCACCGGCACAGGAGGACAGTGCTAAACCATGGCTGAGACTGAAGCCAGATGCTCGCAAAGGCGATTACGCCTGTGCGGCCAGCAGCCTCCAACACAGCTCCCACTTCCAGAGCAGCTGGCTCATAAGCTCTGTGCACAAAGGCCAAGGAGACCTGGAAACTGACAGAGGAAGCAGCCTCCTCTAGAGAGAGCAATCTTAATTCCTATGCCCTGTCCCAGGGGGCCTCCTCTCATGATAAACTGCTCTCAGACCTTTGGGCATCTGCCAGCACCCCGTCCCCAAAGACAAGCAGCTGAAAGCAGGTGCTCTAGTAAAGAGTTTACCCTAAGGCACCAAGAGACGGCTCGACAGTAAGAGCACTTGCTGCTCTTCCAGGGGACCCAAGTTTGGCTCCTAGTACCCAAAGAGTGGCTCACAACCATCTGTAACTTGAGTTCCAGGAGAATTTGACACTTTCTGACCTCCTCAAGCACCAGACATGTACATGGTGCACATACATACATACACACAGGCAAAATAGGCATACACACACACACACATTAATAAATCTAAAATGAAAAATGTAAAGACTCTAAGAACAACCGACCTCTAACCTACCCACCAGCTATGCAGAGGTCAAAACCATCTCCCAGCCTGTCACTCTTCCTGGGACTGAGGCTGAAGATGAAATGAGCACAGAAACAGCCCTAAGCTCCCTCAGCTACCAAAGAGACAGAGGGTTACTCTCTTGTCTTCACTTGAACATGCTGGTCATCAAGTGTGAACTGTGGAAGACCTGCTGGGGCAAGAGCAAGGAGGATTGGTGTAGGAGATTCTTTCTGTCTATGTGTTGCTTTCATTGGTTAAATAAAGAAACTGCCTTGGCCTTTTGATATGGCAGAACTTAGATGGGGGTGGGAGGGGGGGGAGAAGAGAACTGAATGCTGGGAGAAAGAAAGAAGGCAGGCAGAGAGAGCTGCCATGGAACCTCCAGGTATGACATGCTGAATCTTTCCCGGTAAGCCATGACCCCATGGTGAACACAGATTAATAGAAATGGGTTAGATCAAGATGTAAGAGTTGGCCAAGAAGAGGCTAGATATAATGGGCCAGGCAGTAATTTAATTAAAACAATTTCTGTGTGGTTATTTTGGGGGTTAAGCAAGCTGGGCGGCGGGTCGCAGCCCACTCCTCCTACAACAAGGATGAGTTGACACCCGAGGACAGCTGTCATACCCCAAAATGATAATGGTCCATCCACTCAGTGGACATTCTGCAGGTTTACAGAGCACAGACATGAAGCTGATAGGAAGGTTCAACATGCCACATAACCAATGTGCATATACACTACCACAACTGCAACACATGAACAGCAATTAAGGGAATAATATTTAGTCGACATGCTAGCATGGGGTGGTTTGCACTGCTGTTATTCCAAAACACCCCCCCACATATTTATTTTAAAAAGATTAAAATACAGCTTAACATGCAAAATCTACATGCACAGGAAAAGGGACGCAGAGCATGCACCAAAATAGAAACACAGGTTGTGTTCAGGTGGTGACTGAATGTCTTCTTCTTTTTATTTTTTGAGACAGGGTCTCACTATGTAGCCCTAGGTGGCCCGGAACTATGTGGACCAGATTGGCCTGAAACGCAATGAAATCTACCTGTCTATGCTGGCATT
This sequence comes from Ondatra zibethicus, assembly GCA_004026605.1. NCBI lineage: Eukaryota > Metazoa > Chordata > Mammalia > Rodentia > Cricetidae > Ondatra > Ondatra zibethicus. The sequence continues at coordinate 109,619 of PVIU01003863.1, read as the reverse complement.
AATGACATGTGCCACCATGTCCCAGTGTTTTGTCTATATTCTAAAGACTCTTGCATTGTGAGGTTTAAAAACAAACAAACAAAGAAAACAAATCAAAAGCCACTCCAAACCTGCCAGCATTAATCACTTCCGTAATGACTAAGCTGGGTCCTGTGGTCTCATTTTTACAGGAATTCCAGTTCAGTGTCTCCAGCACTGGATCAGTGTGGACTTTCCACACCTGCCACAGTAAGAGGGGAACAAGGCAGGCAAAATGAACCAATATGGCTCCAGGAAGTGGTATGACGTCACTGAGATAGGGTTTCCTCATCATCTCAAACAGGATCAGAGTTCCCGCCTTATCTTAGGAAGCTGCTGTTGGGCTCAAGAGTCACAGAGAGCCAGGGCTGGGAAGTCCGGAGTTGTGCATGTGAGACAAGGTTGCTGGGTGGTTCCCACCAGGGTTTTAGACCCTGAGAAATGTCTAAGAACGCTGAGGTCTCAGCCTGGTTTCTGAAAGCTCATCTGGGTGGAGCTGACTATGTACATCTTAAAATCTACCAGATCCTTACAGGACCCAAAGGTTCCCAGCTGGTGTTGTCTTCCAGGGCCCGTGGCCATTTCCTCCCAACTTGGGAGAGCCTCAGGAGACCGCAGTCAAAGTGGTACATAGTTGTTAGCCACTAATAATGGGGGTATAAACCAGAACTAATTTCCAGGCAATATGGCAACTTGTGCCAGAATTCTGTATAGATGTTAGCCCTAGTGGGTACTCCTAAGAAATGATCACGATTGTGCACCAAGATAAAGCTAAGATGCTCACTGACAACAGTACAAAAGTAAATATAAACAGGGAAATGAGAAATGGTCAAAGCGCGGTACATGAGAGCAACTGAAGGGTGGTGTCATCACTAAAAATGACATGATGGAGGTTTTCATCATGTGGGATGGGCACGTTCGTGTATGTGGGGAAGTGACAAGGTTAAAGGTGGTACTGCCTCCCATGCACAGGCTAATGCATGGGAGAAGGTGCTGAGTGCAGTCCTGAGGACAGCACAGGACACAATTTTTAATGCAGTGGCTCCGAACAAAGGCTTTGCATCCCATGTTGAGCTCTCGAATCAAATTCCAACCCTGCTGCTTATTAGCTGGCTAACAGAGCTAAAAGACCCTGCCCCTTCCCTACAAAACAAGATCAACCATTCTGCCCCGGGCAGTTCAAGGATTTAGTGCAGCAGATGTTTCATAACACAGCTAAGCATTGTTAGCAGCACCTTTAAACTGCACCAGGCATGTTCTTCCTACACAGAAGCAGATGAACGACGCTACAGAGGCCCTGAGAACCTGGTCCCTGCACACCTGGAGCCTTTGTGTGTGTCGGGGGGAGGGTGCTGGTTTGCCCCAGGAGAGCTATGGTAAAGCCCCCCCACCCCTCTGCAGTTAAAGGTGCCCTGACTCCCATCAAACTCTGCCAGCTGGATCCAATCAGATAATCCCCTAAGGCAAGGCAGGGCCAGAGCCAGCAGGGGAAGAGGGAACAGGAGGGTGTTGTCTGGGGCAGACTCACCAAGGCAGGGTAGGAGGGGTAGCCTCGGCACTTGGCCCACACCAGCTCCAGGGGCTCCAGGTCTCCGCGGTCTTCAAAGGGCATCAGGAGGCTTCTGCCTGGGGGTTGGGGAGGGGAGGAGACAGAGCCCAAAGGGGACTTGGCATGGTGCCCCAAAGCCTGCCTGTGACTTCCGTCTAAGCGGGGCAGCCCAGGATCAAGTCAGCAACGCCCCTCCACCCTTCCTTTTCCTTGCCCTTTCCTTAGGAGTTCTTAGATTGGGTCAGGTGTCAAACTAACCCTCCAAATGGCCAAAGAGTAAATATTTCATCCTGTTAGGAGCCATGTGGTCTGCAGCTATAGCAGGGAAATAGTCTAAACAAATGAGTATGTCTACTCACCAATAAAACTAGTGTTTCTGACACCGACATTTGAATTTCATACAGTTTTCATGTTATAAAATAGCATCCTTTTTATAACTAAAGATGTAAACATTCTTAGCTTATGAGCCACATAAAAACAGTCAGCTATAATTTACCAACCTCTGAACCTGAATTCTGGAACAGCTTCCCTGATTAAATATAAGGGCTTCATCTCCAGAGTGTCTTAGGGAGAAGAGCCATACCTCACCTTGAGCAGACAGTGCTGCCTGCACCCAAGTGGGGAATTGCGGCTGCACCACAAACCAGCAAAGCCAAGCAGTTTGGCAGGTCTTCGGTGACCCTAGGTGTCCAGCCTCACTAATGCTCTGAACATCACGGAAGCCTCTTTCCTGCCCCATACCTACAAACTGTGAACGGGGAGGTGAGCGCTCATCCAGCTAAGGAAAATGGCTCGAATCTGAGAGAGAGATGTGCAATTCTTAACTAAGAAGAAAGGTGCTGTTTCAACACCAGTGAGTGTAGAAAGTTAGCAATGAACAGATAACCCTAACACCGAGGAGGCTGCGGAGAAGTCAGCGCAGCCCCACACTGGTGAGGCCACAGACCAGTTTGGCCCTTTTGGAACGCACTTCCCCGCAATGTCCCAGGAGCATTAAAATACATCTGCTCCGGTAACTTCCTTTTTGGCAACTTATAAGGAAGGTAATGAAAGGATTCTGGGCTAAAATGTGCATTCACTGCCTTGCGTGTGCAGGAAGCTGGAGCTAGCCAGTGTCCACCAGAACACACATCAGTCACGAGGCACTGGATGTTAGGTAGATGGTCCCAGTATCACAAGTGCAAAGAAAGCTCATGAGCCAACAAGAAAAAAGTATCCGAGCAAAACCTGGTGTGTACAAAAGTGTGTGTATCAGATCTGCACTTGTTAAAATGTGCCTAAAAGAAACGGAAGCAACACAGAAATGGAGACAGCTGTGTTCAGATGGCGAAGCTATGGGAGTGCAATTCTTTTTAAATAACCTTTGGCATCGTTTTTAGTATGGGGTTTTTTTAAAAGTAAGGGAAAAAAATCACCACCAGAAGCACAAAGTGTGTCAGATCCACTTCCTGGCTTCGAGCTTAGATGTACATTCGTCTGGACGTGAGACCTGTCATCCGAGTGCAGACAGTCATGAAGTAATGGAACTCAAAGGCATGCATCCATCAACACACACTGGGAAAGGGGATGACATTAAGGGAGAAGGAAGCGGCTGGACCAGGGAAAGAGCCCTGTGCTTTATAGGGAACTTCAAAGACATGCCATCCACAGTGCATGTGACAGACAGCCTGAGTTAAGAAGTATTCTGCTCTGGACCTGCTCCATCTGGGAACCACCCCAGCCTCACCCTTGCCCTTGCCTTGTCCTCATTTCATGAAGCTAACAGGCATGACCTATAGAGCTAGAGGGGTCTGAGTGACATGTTATCACTGATGTCTCTAGAGAGCACAGCCAGGCAACACCAACCAAAACTATGAACACACCCTCCTTCAACCTGACAGATCCAAGGATGAAATGACCTCTGCACACAGGCTGCTCAGCGCAGCCCTGATGACAAAGACACGTTAAATGTCTGTCGTGGGAGAGCTACAGAGAAGAAATGAAGACTTCTCCTATACAGTGGGCCACTGGCAAACTGGAAGAAAGCAAAGGATTCCTAGCATATGCCATGAACGAGAAAGAAGGAATGGTGGACCCTCACACTTCTTTCCAACACACACAGGTTCCAGCTTGGATATACAGTAAGGAGCTCTGGAAAACAACACAAAACATTGCAGCTCATGTTGCAGAGAGGAAGGCGGGCTTTCACAAGAGCCCATTGGACTTCTGTTATCATGGGCACGTATTCGTATTAAAATGTGCTCGCTAGTTTGTTTTTGTTTTGAGTTTGTTTGTTTGTTTGGTCAACTTAGACACAGGCTAGGGTCATCTGGGAAGAGGGACTCTTGGCTGAGAAAGGCTTTTATCACACTGGCCTGTGGGCAGGTCTGTGGGACATTTTCTTGACTCATGATTGATAAGGCAGGGCACAGCCCATTGTAATGAATGCCACCCCTGGGCATATGGCCTTGGACTGTGTGAGAAAGTGGGCTAACACACCCCAGTACACAACACTCCTCTGCTTCGGCTCTGGCTGACTTCCCTTCATGATGGACTACAAGCTGTAAGGAGAAGAGACCCTTGCCCTCAAGCTGCTTTTGGTCATGATCATTATCACAGCAATATAAACTCAAAATACAACACAAATTAAAGAGAGCTTTAAAAGAAATGTTAGTGACCAGGAGCAAAGGCCACCTCTCTAGCCAGTGTCTGTCTGGGGGTGCTGCAGACTGATGGCCAGGTCGTGAGCCCCTGAAGTGCAGCAGTTCAGACAGCTTGCTCCTCAGAGCGTTTCCCCATCTCGGCCTCCACCATCTCCTCACCTGAGCCACTGTGGTCGGAGCCTCCATTCACACTGTCCAGGAAGGGCACTCGGGACAGGGCTGGCTTCCCTCGGCTGCGTTTGGGAGGTGTCAGGCCACTGTGCACAGAGAAGAGAGTTGAAGTGAGCAGTTTTAACTGGAACAAACCTGCTCCTGCTTTTCCACCTCTAGCACAAGGGAAAGACAGCGGCTCCATTTCCTCCTGGAAGTTTCTAACAGAAACCAGTCCACCCTTGTGGACTGCACAGTTCATTCAGAGGGAAGGTCACAGGGCTGGGCAGGGCGGTGCACACCTTTAACCCCAGAGGCAGAAGCAGGCGGATCTCTGTGAGTTCCAGGCCAGTCTGGTCTACACCGTGAGAGCTTGTCTCATCAAAAGGTGAGAATACCCACACAGCGGGAAGGTCACCACACAGTCTCACCTCAGCCTCTCACTTGTTTGACTCTGCACTCTAGGGGCTGGAGAGATGGCTCAGTGGTTAAGAGCACTGACTGCTCCTCCTCTAGAGGACCTGGGTTCAATTCCCAGCACCCACATGGCAGCTCACAACGTCTGTAGCTCCAGCTTCATGATAAAACACTCATGCATATAAAATTAAATATATATATATGTTATATATATACATATATATATATAACATATATATATATACATACATATATATATATAAAAGTAGAATCTGCACTCTAGGCTCCACATGCTTCATCTTGAAAACCAATTTATTTTTGAGGTCCTAAAATTTGCCTCTTTTCCAAATGTTCTATAACAGGCATGTCTTCTTTCCAGAATTAGCAAAGACATTTTTAAATTGGGAAAAACAAAAAACACCACTTCTCACTTCCAAATGGTTTATGTGAAGTTTTCCCTGGGTAGGAATTTTTTTTTTAATTTGATTTCTACCAACTAAAAAGGAGAGCAATTTCTTTCTTTACAGAAGGCTACTGCAGAGAGGCGAAGTCTGGTGGGTGAGATGGGTTAGTGGGTAAAGGCGCTTGCTGTCGAGCCTGAGCGTGATCCCCCAGACCCACACGGTACAAGAGCTGTCCTCTGACCTCCATAAACATGGTGGCACACACAAACACACATACACGCAAAGGAAGTTAAATGCTAGGCATGGTGGCGCACGCCTTTAATCCCAGCCCTCAGGAAGCAGAGACAGGCAGAGCTCTGAGTCTGAGGCTAACATGGTCTACAGAGTGAGTTCTAAGCCAGCCAGAGATATACAGTGAGACCTTGGCTCAAAAAAAAAAAGAGAGAGAGAGTGAGTGAGGGGGTAGAGGAGGGAGAAAGGTAAACAATATATATACTGGACAAGAAAAGAAGTGATAACCATGGCCACCAGCGCACTGGCATTTTGAAACGCCCCCCCATGCGGTTTTAATGCACAGTCTAGAGCTGAGAGCTTCTGGGCAAGGATCATGCGGCTGGGAACCTTAAAAACATTATGGCTGCTGAGTCTGGTGGCACATATTTTTAATCCCAGTACTAGGGAGGCAGAGGCAGATGAGTTGAGGCTAGACCATCTACAGAGTGGTTTCAAACCAGATTAGCTATACAGTAAGTCTCTGTCTCAAAAATAAATAAAAATATTGCTGAAACATAATTTTTTGACCAGAAAAAATGGTTAGAGTCAATTTTTTACAAAAAAGCCAAAATGTTTAGAAAACCCTGGATGGGATAAAACGCAGCAGGAGTGGGAATGGCTACAATGCGGTACTCGATTTCACCGAGTCAGAACTGACTTTATGCTAAGAAAATCCGGCTTAACCAAAACCATGACTCCCATTCCTTCAGTAAATGAAGTTGGCACCTGTTTGGGAAACAATGCCAGGAATCCCCAGTTCATACGGAGGACCCCGTGCACTCACCCCATAAACCTGTCCTTGGATTCCAGAGACTGGCGTGTGGAGATGCTATCGATTTCACTAGAGGTCTCTAAGTTTACACCCTGAGCTGGACAGGGAACACAAGGAACAAGCAGCGCAAGGCAGCTGAGAGACAAGTAAGGCTAGCTCATCTCATCACCTCTGTGACCCTGGCCAGTGGCCACCCAGCAGTGCTGTGGAGAAGCCACGAGTTCACACACTACGCAATCTGGGGATGGTTTCATGTTTTCAGACCACTACTGTTGTACCGCAGAGTGCCGGAACGGGCAGGGAAGGCCTTGGAAAGTAGCCTGCAGGACAACTCCGTGTGGTTCTGATGGGGCAGACGGACGCCACTGAGGCTTGCTCTGTGGACCCAGGCCAGCGCAGGCCAGCCAGTCTACAGCTGCATACAGAGTGCAATTTCCATCTCCCCCTCTACAAGATAAACTACAGGAACTGGCATATACTTTAACAATGACGACTCACACCACAAGTGTTGGAGGGACGACCCACAAAGGAGGGTGCAGCTGGGCATGGTGTGGCACGAGTGCCACCCTAGCGCTCGGGAGGTGGAGCTAGGGGGACCAGGAGTCCAAGGACCAGCCTCAGTCACAGTGAGTTCCCTGTCTGCAGTACATGAAACTGTCACAGAGTGCAACAATGAACAACAAGACCGTTTGAAAAGGCCGTCCACAGAACAAGTGGGCAAAAGGGGCTGGGCATGGACTAGACATCAGCGCACGCCTTCAATCCCAGCACTCGGGAAGCAGAGGCAGGCGGATCTCTGTGAGCCTGGAGTGGAGCAGAACAGCCAGAGCTAAATTGAGAGACCCTGTCTCAAACAACAAAGAAGATAGTATGGCTTCCGTACACAGAAAAAAAGCTTCCTTTATATTCTTCCTAGCATACTGGAGAGGAAGGGGGCTAGGGTAGGGAGAGAGAACACTGCGGTCAGAACCCTTGAATCCCCAATTTTACTTAATCTTTCCTAAAATGTGTGTGTGTGTAGGTCAGAGGGCAGCCTGTGGGGCCGGCTCTCCATCTCTACTGTGGTGTGGGGACCGGACCACATCATCAGGCTTGGCCTTCCCCGTAAGGTTCCCATCTCCATTTAAACTCTGAGAAGCAGATTGAGAGAGGAAATACTGGGGCTGGGGACATGGCTCAGTGGTTAAGAGCACTGACTGCTCTCCAGGGAGTCTGGGTTCAATTCCCAGCACATACACGGCAGCTCACAACTGTCTGTAACTCCAGTTCCGGGGGAATCAACACCCTCACACAGACATAAATGCAGACAAAACACACCAATGCACATCTGAACCAGCAGGCTATCCTGGCCTGCTTCTTATGGGTCACAGCTGGGAAGTGTGCCCTTCGTAAGGGAAAACAGTAGTACCCTTTCCACCTTAGCCAAGGGCCATAAGGGGACCAATGGGTGACTTCACTCCTACCACCTCCAATAAACTCAACTTCCAGGCACCTGCATACTTGCTTAGCTTAGGAGCTTTGCTTTTATTTTTTAAGCAGGGCTTTGCTACACAGCCCGGGCTGGTCTTGAGCTCATGGTTCTCTTAGCTCAGCTGTCTAAGTGTTGGTTTTACAGGTATGGGGTGCAGAGCACCTATCTTTGAAGGAAGCCTGAGAGCAAGCAAGAAGCATTTCCTACCATTTTGAAATCTGTCTTCTTTAGTGCTGGTAAACGCTCTCTACTCCCATCTACTCCGTGTGTTTGGAGGCTTCAACAGACAAGCAGCAAGCATGGGCAATTCTGAGGTTTTGTGGGGAGGAAAAGCTCAAAGGAATTACGGCAGAAAGCCAGGCCAGGGCCAGTGTGTAACTGGAGGCCCTCACAGCTCCACCTGGAAGCTCAGCAGGCAAGCAAGCGTCAAGAGCACACATGCCAGTGAAGGCTGCTTTGGAAGCCTTCAGATACAGACCAGCCTTTCGGTGGATTCTCTCGGCAGCCAGCACTCCCTGTGGCACCAAGGTCCTCTCATCCAAGCACCCCTCTCTACCCCAGAGTTTGAAGAGCAGAAACAGGGCAATGAGCTCAGTAAACTCCTAGACTTGGGAGAAATGAAAGCTATGGTCTCAGAAATCTTCCCTTCAGGTTAAAAAAAAAAAAAGACAACAGAAGCCCATCCTTCTCCACAATGGCAGGTAACCTGGAGTCTTTGAAAAGAGGGCCTTTAAAGTCTCATACTTGCTCATCCTTCCACAATCTCTCTGAAGAGGCCACTGCTGTGGGCACTGGGTGTAGCTGACAAATGCCTGTGAGCCAGCACCTGGGAAGCGGAGGCACAAGGGTTGAGAGCCGGAAGCCAGCTGGAGCTGCTTAGTTCGATCCTATTTCAAAAAATCAAGGGCTATCTCCAGACATATTAGTAGTATACGCCGGCCATCTCAGCACCTGGGAGACGGAGGCAATAAAACTGCTTTGAATTCCAGTCCAGCCTGGGCCCCACAGCAAGATCCTATTATCAAGAGACAAAACAAAACCAAAAAAGGCTCGGGCTGTAACTGGTAGAGTACTGGTTCCATCCTCAGGACCACAGAACAGAAGCCAAAACAAACCAAAGAGACCAACCCTATGAAACCCTAAGAGGCTTAGTCAAAACCACGTCCGCAACTTGCTGGGCTATCCGTTTGTGAGCATCCAGGCGTGTGTCTCAGATGGTCACTTCCCCTGGTCACTTCCCTGGGCAAAAGGAGGCTGAGCCCCACAAACTCAGCAACATTTGAAGGTCAACCCCTTCCCTCAGGGCTCCCAGTTACAGACTAGAGACTGAGGAAATGGTAGTGAGAACAGAATAAGAAGTCAAAACTGTCACTGAATGCAGAAGGAAAAAGCAGTCTCAAGGCTGCCCGAGCTCGGTGGATAAATATCCTTACCTGCCAGCTTCAAATGCCAGTCCTCCACTGAGACCCAAACTACATTCCGAGTCAGACCCGCTTTCGGTGTGCTTTCCGAAGCCGTTAGTCACGCCTGCCAAGGACACACAGAGTGAGCCTGATTGTAGAACCTCCCTTCCCTGACACACGCCTCAGAGGACTGAAGTGGGTGGGAGACTGCTCCTCCCCTGTAAGGACAGCATCTTAGGTGGCCGTGAGCAGACTGTATTACCTGAGCAGCACACACCTGACTACCGAGGAAAAACGTAGGATTTCTCCACCCAGGCAGGCTCTCAAGTCCCTGGCCTGCTCTAACTTTGAACATGGATTACCAGTGAGTTCCTCTGCCTCTGCCGATAAACACTCACGAGCCCGCCCCATCCCAGCTGGCAGCAGCAGCCTCGTTCTTCGGGGATGATGGCAGGAGAAGCTAAGGCAGGATAAGGGCTCAGTGTCATCCGCACCCAGCGATAGCTCACACACAGAGCTAGGGAGAGTTGCAGAGGGCAGACTTTAAGGGCTACAGCAGCCCAGATCATTGCAGAATGGAGCATCAGAACCTTGGCTCCAGGCTGAGCTTGGCCCCTGCCTTCTATGAAATAGAGGATGCTGTTCGGTCTGAATCCTTTTGCAGCAAGGCACCTCAGGTAGAGGGGGCTGTTTCATGGTCATCTTACCATGGAAGCTTCCTTTTCTTCTATCTATTGAATTCTAACTCCAGAGTCCTCCAACTCTGACCGCTGAACAAAGACTGAAGAGGGGTCGAACCCCTAATTTGAGAGCTGTGACAGATGCCGTGACTAGAAAATTGTGAGGCCAGCCAGACCTGAGAGCAGGTGCCTGAGCCTAACTGGGCCTTCTTCTGATATGATGACCTCGATGTGAGCCCCAGAAGCCCACTGTGCCCTGCCCGCTTTCTGAGCTCCAACTACAGTTGTTTACAGAAATGTTCCCGAGTGCCTGCATGTGGGGGCTAGGAAAGGAATGCTGTTCAGTATCCCCAAGCATGAGAGCTCCAGGCTGAGGGCCCTGATGCCCCTACTAGCAAAGCCCTCATTTTTAGTGCAGTGTTCTCCATGCTGATTGGCTGAGACACAGAGAGCTGACAAGATGATGAAAACTGCTACCGTTGGCTGCTATTTGCTGTGTTCCTAATCTGCCCCAACCTTAGCCCCACAGGGTAGGCATCACCAGCTCCATATCAGTAAGACGCAAACAGGCTCAGAGAGGGCACACAGCCAATAGGAAGTCATGATCTGAACTTCAAGCTCTTGGTCTCTATCCTAAATGTCTAGCCCACTACAGAGAAGAGAGGAGTCTTCTCAATTCCAGGTCAAGTTTCCTGAATGGCTCTGGCGGCGTCACCCAACACCCAACCCCACACTTTGGGCTCTGTGATTTCTTAGCAACTCAGAGGATCTCTCTACTTTCTCCTGGGCTTGGTCTCTCGTGGAGCTGGAACTGGTACCTTCTCCCCACTGGGGACCAGCACATGCTGGACATGCAGTCAGGACTCCAGTGACCTCCTCTCCCACCCACCTCACTGCTGCAGCTGGCTCCTTTGCTGCTCTGTGGACACACAAGTGCATTCCCACCTCTAAGACATTTGCTCATCTGTCCTTCTTAGAATATTCTTCCCAACAGCTCCAACAGCTCCGACCTTCAGCCCCTTCAAATCTTTACTCAGATGTTCCCTTCCCTGACTGCTATCTCATTCCACCCAGCACTCTCTCTCTGTCCTCTTCTCTAATGGTTTGATGTGTGGTTTTTTTAATTGTCCCCACAGTTTCTAATACAAGAGCCCTCATTTGCCTTTAGTCTATTTCTTCTGTAAGAGAGATGTTCATGTTTCGTTCACTAATTTTCCTCCAGGGCCTAAGGCAGTATCTGATAAAAATATCAAGGGCAAACTGAAGTGAAGGCAGGAACCATTTTACCACATAAAACCTTACATCCCCCTCGAGGCCAGTGATAGTCCGGCATACAAGCTGGCCCTCGGAGAACAACTGCTCTAAGCCTGTTTTCTCACAGAGGCCACTAGAGATGACTGACGGGGGAAGGTGGCCTGTGGCAAGGCAAGCAGGCAAACAGATGGGAAATAGCAAAAGAAGTCACAGGCAGGATCACCTGTCTCTTCCTCCTGCTGAGGGGACCTCTCCCCGTCACTGTCACTACAGCTCCTGCTCCTTGGCCTCTTCCTGGAACAGTGCTCATCTTCCGCGCTGGCTGGGGAAGCCGGAGAGCCCACTGCACCATGGTCCTCGCCATTCTCCAGGGTCCCGTCTGGACTCCTCTGCAGCTTAACCCCATTCTTGGCCTTCTTGAAGAGGACTGATGTACGGCGGCCCACCCCACTGAGAGGGGTACCAGGAGGGCTGTCAGGGTTTATGAGAGACAGTCTGTCAATGCCATTGTCACTGAGCAAGCATTGCGAGGGCTCACTCCCCAGCTGCAGAGCTGACTTCTCCGAGAGCTCATCCTCTTCCACCTTCCGGGACTTTAGGGACCGGCTTGAAGGCTCGCTGTCACTGATGGGTTTCAGGGTGGGGGGATCTGGGGGGGAATCCTGCTCAGACAAGGACGGTGCGGGCCCAGTAGGCTCCAGGGTTGGTGGGGCAGGTATTTTGGAATCATCTGTTGAGAAAAAGAGAACCTGCTTGAACATTCTAGCAACGGTCTGCTCCCACCAGCCAGATAACGACTCTGATGGGCAAGAAAGCCTGAGAGAGCCACCTGTTTGGCCAGTAATCCGGTGAGGTTTCAGCTGGACAGGCTGGAGGACATCAGAGTTTTCTCACCTGTCCTTGGCTTTGTGGGGACACACAGCAGACAGAAAAGGTGTTTGCAAATGTAGGGAACTCAGACCAAGCGCATTAAGTCAGAGCTTCCCAGACCAGTCTGCTCCACTTGGAACTTTACTCCCAAGCTATAGCTCAGACCCTCCCATGTGAACCTCTGCAACTTTACCTTGAAACCCTGAGTGACGCTGGGGCCACTGTCCTTGTGTCAAGGAGAAGAACTCAGATGACGTGCTGACTGCTACATGAAAGTTACGAAGAGTCACAATGGTCACCTATGCGGCTTCTCAATCATGTCCCTGACCTACACTAAAATGGACCCAATCCCTTCAGTGGGAGCCTTACCAGATAGAGGTAACTCCTGTGTTTAGACCATGTGAGTGGCAGGCCTCCCCAAACCTTGGGCTCAGGGCAAGGGCAGGTACCAATGAGATAATTCTGTCCTCACCAAAGGGAAGGCATGGGAAGCAGCTTAGCTCATAAACAGCTCCTGGGGTTTTTTTAGAATCAGGTCCTCAGTTCACTAAGGCAGGGGATGGTTTAGAAAGCTTACAGGTGACTCTAATAGAACGTTGATTGCAAACATCCCTTTACACTTGAGAATGCCACCTGCTTAAATCAATTAGGCCTTTTATAGTCTGACACCTCTGCCTGGGATCAAAACCAAGAGTCAAGCCAGGAGGCGGTGGTGCACGCCTTTAATTCCAGCACTTGGGAGGCAGAGGCAGGTGGATCTCTGAATTTGAGGACAGCCTGGTCTACAGAGCAAATTCCAGGACAGCCTGGACTTCAGAGAAAAACTGTCTCAAAAAACAAAATGAAACAAAAAAACAAAAAACCCAACCAACCAATCAACCAACCAACACCCCAAGAGTCCAGAAGAAGGGTCTTCACATCCCAGGCTTCTCAGAGCTTCTCCAGAGTGGTAGAGTAAGCTGTTTAGCTGTACCATACAGTACCACTGTATCAGGAGCTAAACTGCCTGATACCTACCTAGTACGTAGCTACTGGGCGCCAGCACCCTAATCTCTACAGCCCGTCCACAGCCCTGCACCTAACCGTTCCAGAACCTCTAGGTGCCCTGTGAGTCCAGACCAATACAAGAGCCAACATCTACTCTGACAAATAAATTTTATTCTCTACTGATTGCTAAATATTTGTAATAGCATCCCAAATGAGAGATGAAGGGAGACCCCCCCTCCAAGGGCTTTGTTTATCTGCAGGATCAGACCTATACTCAGGGGAGGATACTCTCAAGAGATGTTAGCCTCTTACTCCTGACTACCCTTCCCAATCCACACCCTGCCTGTCTGTGACCCTCTCTCACCTCTGTCCCCATCATCTTCCGGCTCCGCTTGCAACACCTGCTCCAGAACATCCCCCCGAGGTCCTCCTGGCAGCTCCCCATTGGACACTGTCTTGTTCAGTGATAGCAGCTGTGGTGGCGCTGGCTGTGCTAGCTTTTGCCGAAGGGCATTGATCTCCCTGCGTAACATGCGGACACGACGGGTGCGGGCCCCGCTAGACCGCATCGCGCTCACCAGATCCAGTTTCTCTAGCAGCTCCTTCAGCTGCACCTCTGGGGACAGATGGGCCCGGTTCTCTGGGACGAGGATGTTGTCCACTGCCAGAGAAAAGGGAGGACAGAAGAGGCTGAATGGCGAGTCCGGCACTGAGAGAAATCTTCTGGATGCAAAATAAGGCCCTGGAATGCCGGAGCCAGTGCCTCCCAGCAGCATCAGTGGGCCTTGGCCCTACAATACTACTGCCTAGAAACGGTGGGTGGGAATGTGGGGAACAGCTCCAGAAAGTACTCAGTTACAGCGATGGCCATAGAGCAGGCATGCAGTGATCTAGCAATCCCTGGCCAGAGATTATACAGCAAGCAGAGACAGGCAGTGTGTCGCTCCCAGGCATTCTACTTTCTGGTCCTCCCAGCCCCTGCTCCAGAGCTACACTTAGGGGTCCAGAGGCCTTGGCTTTCCAGGCAGACAGCTACGCCTTTTCCACCACAGCAGGCACTCAGTGCACCAACTAAGCCTCAGATTTATTCTAGCTGCACACCCATCTGCTCCCAACCACAGCTTTGCACCTCCAAGGCCCACCCAATCCTCTCTGGGCCCTGTCCTTGTGCTGCTCGTTCATCCTGGTCTTTCTCCTCCCTACCCACCCAAGCTTCTCACCATCCTCCCAGGAGAATCGGTAAAAGTCTTCCAATTTGGGTGACTCGGGCAAGTGGGTGCCCCTCTCGGGATCATAGCCGATGTTCTCTGCCTGCCGACGAGCGTGCCGCAGGATGGCCCCTCCCAGGTCCCGCAGGCGAACAGCTGCTCGGTGGAAAATTGTGTCTTTAGCGTTATACTTCATGCAGTTGGTAACTATAAGGTTAAAGTCCTCCTCAAACTCCTCCAAGGTGTGGTACAGGTGAGATTCCAGCTTCCGCCTCATAGTAGAAAAATCCATTGGCTTGGATATGAATTCCAGGTAATCTGGAACCTAAACATATAAAACCTGTACAATTACAACAACTATTTATGAGCCACACAGGCGCACCCTTCACTGCTACTCTGACCTCCCAACTCTCTGCTGTGGCCATGTCAGGCTCACTAAGAGCCTCAGGGCATGGTCCACCCAGACAATGGGCAAGTCTACTAGCCTGCCAAGACACCACCCACCCTCACTTCTGGATGCCCTGTGGTTCAACCCCTTCCTTGGCCTACTCAGAGCTTATTTCCAGAGCAGGCTTGCTGCTTGGAGGGACGACTTGCCTCATCCAGGCTGACAGGTTCAGCAAAGATGTGTGCAGGGTCTTTCTCCTGCAGCAGGTCCAGAGTTGTCCTCAGCAGGACTGTAAATGGCATCAGCTCCAGCTCCATGGCAGCCTGCTGTACCCTGACCTGTAATAAAAGCAGTGATAACCAGAATGCTCAACAGAGACTCACTGGGTCTTCAGCCTGACTGTTGTTAATCACCTGCCAAAGACCTTCACAAGGTATGGAGCTGCCCACCCCACCCCAAGGGTGAGGACCTGAATGTCTCTCAAAAGTTCACGCGTCAGAATCTTAACTCCCAGTTGTGAGGGTGGAGAGGAGCTGGCACCCTGTGGGCTTCACCCTTAGGATGGGTTAGGAGTCCTGGAGCAGGCTGTCACAGGAGCAACAGCAGTGGAGACAAACTCTCCACAAGACGAGCTGAGGCATGAAGCCCTCTCACCAATTTGTCACCATGCCCATACTTCCCAGCCTCCAGAGTTGGGAGCCTAAGCAACTTCCCTTTGTAAATGACACAGTCTGTGATAATCTATTATAGCAGCAGAGAATAGAGTAGAACGAACAGCTACTTTATAAATGTTTTCTGTGTATCAAGAATCATACCAAAATGTACAGAAGTAGTAACAATTATTGATTATAGTAATTAACACTTTTATAATCCACGTTAGGTCCCAAGTAATGGCCTAAGCATTTTTAAAAGATTCACTGTTGGGGAATATTACTTTAAGGTGTGTTACTTGTATTAAAGTTGCATTTGTTTAACTCTGTGAAGCTGTGGACCTAGGAAAGAAGGGCGTGCGCTTAAACTGAACGAAAGGAGGATGGCAGTTTGAACCCAGGCCTTGAAAGCAGGCGAGTAACAGCCGCAATTCTTGGACTAGAGAGAAGTTTGGGCTTGTCATCCATTCAATTAATAGTATTTGCTCTGTGCCGTGTGCGGAGTGCTCTAACAGACGACCATTAATGGTAGCAGCAGCTACCACCTGCCAGCTCTCTGTGCCGGGCACTGTTCTCAACTTTTACGTGAATCCATCTCTTCATGATGTCAGCTCTGCCGTTATCTCATACTAAAGACGAGGAGACGGAGGTATTCAGAGATTGAGCAGTTTAATGCTACAGAAATAGAAAGTAGCAGAGCCGGGCCTTAGACACAGTCTGGCTCCATGCACTATGCCACCAACCATGGGCAGGGACTTTTAGGACATTCTTAAACTGAGCCTGGTCATTTTAAATGACTCCAAATCCATAAATACTTAAGACCCAGGGAGAACCTCAGGGTGGAGGTTGTCATCTTGCAATGTCATGCAATGGCTCCAGAAGCTTTTCAAAATGTTCAGGTCAATCTCCCTCCAAAAACTCCTAAAACAGGAACTGCGGTCATGGGCTCAGGCGGGAGGGGCTAGGTAACCTTAGGCTCCAGGCCAAACGAGTTGAACCACAAAACAGAAGCCACCAGAAGCACTCCACCCAAAACCAAGTGGGCCGACCACAGAGCCCACAGCACTCAGTACTGAGGGGAAAAAGAACGCTGGCACCAGGAATGCCACAGAGAAGAGAGAGACCTAGAGAGAGCCCAGCTGAGGGCCTGCTCACCTGTTCCCTCTTGAGTTTCTCCCTCTTGCGGATGAGCTCGATCAGCAGCCGCGCCCGCTCCAGGTCGTGCCGGAGTTTCTGCCAGTACTTCAGCTCTTCCTTCACGGCGCTAGTCTTCTCGTCCTGCTCCCGCTGAGCAAGGCAAGAACAAGTGACTGTGGCCTCTGTCCTCCCACAGCCCGCTTCCCCGACGCGCACGGTGGCTGCCGAGAGCCCGGCCCCAACACCACCCACGACATTTCCTCCAAGCTTCCTGACACCATGATGATTCTTTTTTTACTAAAGCAAAGATGAAGCTAATTAAAGAGTTGGGTTTTTTAAAGATTTATTTATTTATTTATTGTACGCTGGTGTTTTGCCTGTATATATTGCGTGACAGTGTCAGATTCCCCAGAACTAGAATAACAGACAGGTGTGAGCTGTCATGTGGATGTTGGGAATTGAACTTAGGTCCTCCAGAAGAGCAGTCAGTGCTCTTAACCACTGAGCCATCTCTCCAGCCCCCATGATTCTTTGGTGCTGCACAAGAACAGTGGCCGGGCAGTGGTGGCGCAAACCTTTAATCCAAGCTCTCAGGAGGCAGAGGCGGGTGGAGCTCTGTGAGTTCAAGGCCAGTCTGGTCTACGGAGTGAATTCCAGGACAGCCAGGGCTACACAGAGAAACCCTGTCTTGAAAACCCAAAGAGGGGAAAAAAAAAAAAAAAGAACAAAGAGTGAAGACTAGCCAGGTGGTGGTGGCACATGCCTTTAATCCCAGCACTCAGGAGGCAGAGGCAGGCGGATCTCTGAGTTCGAGGCCAGCCTAGTCTACAGAGCTAGTTCCAGGACAGGCTCCAAAGCTACAGAGAAACCACGTCTTGAAAAACAAAAAACGAAAACAAACAAACAAACAAAAAAAAAGAGTGAAGAGTAACCTAGGACTGCCTCCCCAGGCCCAGAGACATGGCTGCTCAGCTACGGCCCTCAGAACTGGAAAGAATTTCAGGAGAAAACCAGCAAGCAAGGATTGAAAGAATCTCACCCTCAAGCTTTGCCTTGGCTAGAAAACAAACTCAGGTTCTCATTAGTAGCTTGTGGTTTGAAAATATTTTGGTAAAACAGCAAAAATCAGTGAATCCAGGGTGGAGAAATGGTGTAGTGGTTAAGACCTGCAAAGGACCTGACTTGCAACCACCTCCTGTAACTCCGACTCCAGCGGGATCTGCCTCTAGTCTCTACAGGCACCTGCACTGCTGCACAAACACATGTGCACGCAGACAAACGCACACGCATGCACTTAAATAGCAAAAAATTAAACTTTAGCCGGGCGGTAGTGGCACACGCCTTTAATCCCAGCACTCGGGGAGGTAGAGACACGGGGGGGGGGGGGGGGGGGGGGGGGGGGGGGGGGGGGGGGGGGGGGGGGGGGGGATCTGTGAGTTCAAGGTCAGCCTGGTCTACAGAGCTAGTGCCAGGACAGCCAGGGTTACACAGAGAAACCCTGTCTCAAAAATCAACACATAAAAAAGATGGACCAGATAGAAGTTAGTGACTCAGTTTAGCTGTGCATGTAAACAGGATGGCCAAGACTGGGCCATGTTAAGACTTCTGCTTCTCTGCAGCTGAGGAGACCCAAGGACACACAGAGGAAAGAATAACCAATGACATGAACATGGGGGGGAACTAGAGCAGAAGACACTCAGCATGTCACTGCTAGTGCAGAACTACAGGGTAGAGCGACAATTGTATATTTAATATGTCATGTTTGGGGGGCAAAGGGCACTTGCTCTTACTTTACACAGTGGGTCCATTTTGGCTCTCACTCAACCCAACATCTGGAGGATTTTTTTTTTAAAATAAGGGGGGTGCCAGTGTGAAGCCGAGTTGGAGTTTGTTAAGAAGTGTCTTGTTGGGCTGGAGAGATGGCTCAGCGGTTAAGAGCATTGCCTGCTCTTCCAAAGGTCCTGAGTTCAATTCCCAGCAACCACATGGTGGCTCACAACCATCTGTAATGAGGTCTGGTGCCCTCTTCTGGCCTTCATCTGTCTTCATCACACAGACAAAATGTTGTACACATAATAAATAAATAAATAAATAAATAAATAAATAAATAAATAAATAAATAAATAAATAAATATTTTTAAAAAAAAAAAGAAGTGTCTTGTTTAGCCAGGTGGTGGTAGCACACGCCTTATGCCTTTAATCCCAGCACTTGGGAGGCAGAGGCAGGTGGATCTCTGTGAATTCAAGGCCAGCCTGGTCTACAAGAGCTAGTTCCAAGACAGCCTCCAAAGCTACAGAGAAACCCTGTCTCGAAAAACAAAAAACAAAAAAGAAGTGTCTTGTTTTTTTATTTTGTAATATTTATTTATTATGTATACAACATTCTGCCTCCATGTATGCCCGCATGCCAGAAGAGGGCGCCAGATCTCATTACAGATGGTTGTGAGCCACCATGTGGTTGCTGGATTCGAACTCAGAACTCAGGACCTCTGGAAGAGCAGCCAGTGCTCTTAACCACTGAGCCATCTTTCCCGCCCCCATCTGGAGGATTTTGCCTATATAATTGCGACATTGGACTGGTTCTTCACACTGCCCTAGAGTTTATCCTAAGTCACGCCTTTTAGTGATTTTTTTAAACAAAAATAGCTCTTGGCCTCAAACTGAACTTTTGGCAGATTCTACGCCAAATTAATAATATGGCTTGAGATCATTTAGGACTATGTACTTGGGAGGTAGAGGTAGGCAGATCTCTGAGTTCCAGGCCAGCCTCGTCTACAAAGTGAGTTCCAGGGCAGTCAGTGCTACACAGAGAAATATTGTTTAAAAAGAAAAAAAGAGACTGTGTACTCAGCCCGCTTAAGTTTAAGAGAACAATGGAATCAACCTTCTGGCCTGGGATTTCCTGTATGATCAGCTTTTACAACCTAAGCATAGCTTTCATCTGGTTAAGTTCTTTCCCATGTCTGTGCCCCAGACGAGTGTCTGGATTTGTGGATGCGTGCACGCACGTTTGCGTGAGAGTACATGAGTGTTGTGATAATCATTTGCTGAAAGCCGTCAACAGATTAGAAGCGTCCTTAAGACAAATATCCACCATAAATTTTGGAAACAACATATGGATATAGTTTGTTAAAGTTTCTTTGCAGTATTGCATGTTTCTGGGTCAGCTGGGGTAAAATGACTGGAATTTGGGCTGGAGAGATGGTGCAGCAGTTAAGAGGACTGGCTGCTCTTGCAGAGGAACAGGGTTCAGCTCCCAGCACCCACATGGTGGATAACAACCATTTATAAGTTCAGTCCCAGGCCACCCAACACCCTCTTCTGGTCTTTGTGAGCAAAAGACACCCACATGGTACACAGACATCCATGCAGGCAAAACACCCATGCATGTAAAATAAATCTAAAGAAAACAAACAAAAAAATCAGAATCCCTCATCAGTTCCCATGCCATGTTTTCTGTGCTGCAAAATTAATACAGAGGAAAGCCCTTTATTAGGTACAGGCATGACAGACATCACACAGAGGCACACCTCAGAGGCATGACAAATCTCACACACACACACACACACACACACAGAGTAGGCAACAGACAAACTACAGATAGGCCAGACAGATGAACGACACAGGGAGAAAAGTGGAGAATTAAAGTTTGGTCAAATTAATCCAAGAGGAATGTCCTCTCTGAAGCCTTTTAGTAGAGGAACCAATGCAAAGTGTCTCCTTCAGAAGGGGCAGCTGTCAGGTCCGAGGATCTGGGTAGTTCCCGGACAGAGCACTCTGAGGTGATCTCTACAGGCCAAGGCTACTCAGAAGGCTCAGGAAGGAGGCATGCTGCCCACCTCCACATCATCCCTCCTCCTCTACTCCTCGCCCTCCCTGTACCTACCTGCTCGGCATTTCTCTGGGACTGTAAGTGGGAATGCAGGCGCCTGATGAGGGGGACACCATTCCGAGCCTGCCGTTTCAACAGCCAGTAGTTGTGAAGCCGCTGCATGAACTGGGTTTTCCTCTGAAAGGACAGACCACTACAGATCTTGTTCAACCTTGAGTAGAGGCACAGGGGTGAGAGACAGGTCAGCGGGAAGCTCGGGCTACACACAACTGCGCATCCTATCCAGATCCTGGTCCACTGCTGAACCTTCTAGAGGAAGCCAGAGAGTGACCAAAGGCCTCACCTCGGGAGAGCCGAGAAAAGACAGCAGAGCTAAGCAGCTCAGACTGGGCAGGACGGGTTCCATCTGCTCTGCCATCCTGTCTTGCATCCTGCTTCTCCACAGGCCCTCCCACAGCAGCCCGGCTGCCTGCTGTTACTCGCTGTCAGGACAGTACAGAGAAACAGGCCTGCGCTCCTCAACCCATAGCCCCCTCTTGATGAAAAGCAGCAAAAATTTGAAAACAGGAATTTGAGTAAGCCGTGTGCTATGTGTCCAGTTTCCTGCCTTTGGTGCCGTGGGGTAGCCCACGACCAAGCTCAAAGAAAGTATGCCAGGTTACTGCTTCCTGCACCCACATGGAACCCTCAGGGTAATCCGACCTCGAAGGGGTTTTGCGTGTGTACATGTGTGTGAGAGAGATGGGTCTCACTATATTATCCAGGCTAGCCTGGTACTTACGATCCTCCTGCCTCAGCCTCCCAAGTAACTGAGATTATAGGCAACACCCAGCCGACCTTTGATTTTTCATTTAAAAACTCTTAGCATCCCAAAAATGCCTAATTCTGAACCAAATGGAAAAAGGAGAAAAACAACAACAAAAATCTAGACATATAAGAGGACATAAGCTCTGAGATTGTAGTCAGCAAAGGCTTAAGACTGAGTTCAAACTAGTGACACGGTGGGGCAGAGCAGGTAAGGGTCCAATGAACACCTTCAGGAAGAGCAGCCCCGCCCCCACATCTAACTAAAGGCAGGCACCTGACCAGTGCTCCTAACGTAGCTAAGATGGTGGCCAAAGGGGGATCTGGATCCATGGCCCCTTCAGTACACGCCCATGGTAAACAAGGCCCCAGTGCTCTTGTATTCTCCTCTGCTTTATCTCTTCGCCCCACTCCACAGAGAGCTAAGTGTAGCTAATCGGGGTGACACTTAAGAAAGATAGGCGTGTTCAGCGGGCACTGCCCATCAAAGCCTTCTCCACCTCCGGTCAGATGTTCTTGCCCCAAAGCCAAGCTTTCCTAGGCCTTTCCCCGAAGGCCAGCTCCCCACCGACACCCATGCCAAGCACACCTGCCGCCTGCAGGCCAGCCCCCCTCCCCTCCCCTGCCTCATGGCTATGGTGGGGCAGCCTTTGTGCAGGTAGGGGAGGAGTAACAGTAAGAGAAGCAGCAGCAGCAGCCACCATTTATTGAGCGCTCACTATCTGCCAGGCACTGTGCTAAGTATTTGACTCATGTTGCTTCGTTTAATTCTCAGAGCTCCATGGTGAGTTTGCCCACATACCCTGGCTTAGAGCAATTCTGCAACTCACCAAAGGTGACAGAGTATTAAATGGTATGTTTGTTTTTAGTCAGTAGAGTGGCTCCTCAGACAGCAGCTATGACAACCAAAGGGTAGCCACAGGACACAGACACCCTACAAATGGGGACTAGGCACTGACCGCTTCCTCAGGAGATGACCAAGGAGACCCACTCAGGAGTTGCCGAAGTTCTCCAGAGCCTCCCTGTCCTCATCTTGTTCTGCTATCTTCCCCGTACAGCAAGTCGGGCCGCCTGTTCCCTCATACAGCTGATCTACAACCAACCCACCAGTACTCCTCTGTCCCTAACCTTCTCGGCAAGACCTGGGCAGAAGGCAGCCTAGCACTTACAGCCCCGAATCTGCCCTTTCCACCTAGCCCCGCCCCTTAGAACAGGATGTGGCTTGTAGTAAGTGCTCAATAAACACCTGGTTGAATGAACAAAGGAGCCAACAACTTTACCTCCTGTGGCTGTGGTTTCTTCATCTGGGAATATGGGAGAAGGTGCAAGGACTACATTAGATGAACAGTCTCCAAGATCCTTCCTCCTCTAACACTACATACTTTTCTTTCCTTTACCCCCCCCCCCAACACTTTTTGGACAGGGTCGCACTGTGCAGCCCTCGCTGGTTTAGAAATTACTATGTAGAACAGGTTGGACTCAAACTCCCAGTAATTCACCAGACTCTGCCACCCAAGTGTTGGGATTAAAGATGTGCATCCCTACACCCAGCTACCAGTGTCTATTTTTTAAAGGAGTCACCCTGAGGTGGCCTCTGCTGGAAAAATCTTCCCTAAGCTGCCCACCCTCCAGCAGCCCCAGCTACCGCACTGCCGGTTTAACACAGGCAGTGATCTCTCTGCAGACTCTCAGGGCGGGTCCTGGTGGCTTGGCTACAGTGCTGAACTTTCCCCTGAATTTAAAACTTCTCAAGGAGGACCACGCCTCCCACAGCCCTCATGGTTAAAAAAAAAACCCATCTTTCCCAGGGCAGTACTTTTGGGAAGGCAGGTGTTGGAACCCTTAGTACAGTAGCTCCCCATTTAGAATACTTCTGGATTTTGGGGAGCCTCTGTGAGAGCCCTTGGGGGGGGTCACAAAGATGAGATGATATGAAGGACAGAGCCTGCACGTACAAAGATAACCACCTAGAGATCCATGGACTAGTTAACAGTGGAGAACTATCCTGTTCTCAGTGCCATTTAGTATCACTGTAAAAACTACCACCTTAGGTGATACACTGCCACCTGAGCTTCTAAGCAAATAAGTGATTTATGTCACCCTGAACCAGAGGAAAGACATTACTTGTAGGGCACGGCCAAAACCACAAAGCAGCCTTGGTTCCAAAGGATGAGCTTGAATGCGGGAGCCCAGAGGAGCTAGATATCCATCAACCATATTTGGAGAATATCTGGCCTAGGGTGAGGACCAAACCAAGAGCCCTTGTGATGAGGCTCACCTGTAAGAGGGTATCTGTGGGACAGTGACCATGGGGACAGTGGCGGAAGGTGTCTCTCGGCCAGCTTCCTCTGGCTCCTTCTTGATCTTCTGCTTTGAACTCATCTTATTCTTCTTGGACACCCCCTTGAGGGGGCTGCCCACCCCACCTTGGCCTTCCTGATCTTCCTCCCCTGCTTCTTCCTCTTCCTCCTCCCCACCACCCTCTTTCAGCCCATCCTCGTCCCCCGCCTCACTGAGGCTTCTGGGTGAGTCTCCCTTTCTCGGAGAGTGGGCCTCACAGTAGGCCGTCTTTCGCACAGTAAAGATGGTGCCGTTGAGGCTGGTTTCTCTCATGGGTTCAATCTTCATGAAGAGTCCAGCCCGCTGTGCGCATGTCACGTGGAAGGCAGTGTAGCAGTTCACTTTATGGCACTGGATGGCAGCACCCAGCCCTTTCTGCTTGCAGATGTAACAGGTTAGTTTCCAGCGGGCAGGTGGAATGTTGTCGATGCCCTCAATAGGCTCCAGGAACACGGTGTTAGCAAAGCAGACTTCAGGGATCCAGATGGCACACACTACGTGGGCCCAGTGACCATCACTGGTCTGTTTGAAGGCCCCACCTTTATTGGGGCAAAGGACACAATCCACCGGCCGAGAGGGAGACTGCAGGCAGCAGCGGCAGAGCCACTGGCCCTCCGGGATATAGGGGACGCCATAGCACTCCTGGTGCACAGCTAAGTTGCAGATGTCACAGAACAGGATGACGTTGCTGTTGTGGCATTCATCATCCAGGCACACACAGCAGAAGGCGTCTTCGTCAATTAGTGACTGCTGAGCGCCACTGCTGCGACTCTCCAAGTACGACTCCTTCTCCAGCCGGTCCACCAGCAGCTCGAAGGTATCTGCCGACACCGAACTATGCCCGTCTACTCGGCGCTTCTCGTTTACCATGTCTAGCCAGGCGAGGTCCTCCTCGTCCATGTCATATTCCACCTCTGCATCCAGCTCTTCAGGGGGCTTCTCAATGTAGCGGTAATAAGCAGCAGGCAATGGGGGTGCTTCTGGCTGGCTACCCGTATCCACCACACGGAAGCTGGGCTGCGGGAGGTGGAAGGAGGTGCCAGACGCATGCTTGGAGCAGGACTCCTTCTTCTTGCCTTTAGACGAGGGTTTCTTGGACTTGGCGGGGAGCTGAGGCTGCTCACTGTTTTCCTTATTGCTGTTGCACTCGGTGATATCCTGCGCGGTGAGCTCATCTTCAGTGATGATCTTGAGCGGGTCATAAATGCTGATGCGATGGAGGCGGCCATCGATGTCGACCTCCACAATCCTCTGGGCCTGGGCATATGTCAAGGTCTCTCGTGTGGGTGAGCACTTAAGACTGTACGGGGATGGGGACCTCCGGCCCTCGGCATTCTGCCGTGACTTTCGACGAGGCTTCCTCATGGCAACAGGAAACCGCAAAGATAAGCCTGAGGAGAAAGACCACAAAAGTGTGAACTGGATATTCGGTGCAACACACACCCATTCGCCCTTCCATCAAGGGGACACCAAGAGACCCAGCTGTTTCCTCCACACCACAGCGCTGTGAAGCACCCATGAGGCAGCGTCACCTTCTTTACATCTTTTCACAAACATTACTTATCAGTGAAATGGTTATTTTTGGTTTTTCAAGACAGTTTCTCTATGTAACAGGCCTAACTGTCCTGGAACTAGCTCTTGTAGCCCAGGCTAGCCTCGAACTCACAGAGATCCGCCTACCTCTGCCTCCCGAGAAGGTGTGCGCCACCCCACCCCCGGCCAGTCAGTGAAACTTTTTTTGTTTCCAATTACTTTAAAATTGCAAACCCGAGCCAGGCAGTGGTGGCACACCCCTTTAATCCCACTACTTGGGAGGCAGAGGCAGGTGGATCGCTGAGTTCAAGGCCAGCCTGGTCTACAGAGTTAGTTCCAGGACAGCTATGACTGTTACAGAGAAACCCTGTCTCAAAAAAAAAGCAAATCCCTCAGCTCATCAAGCAATGAGCTGTTCCTCCTGCTTTTCTTTTCTGTAACACCATCGTCTAAGCCACGTAATTTCCTGTGTTCATTATCTCCTACATCTTACAGCTAGAATGTGAACTCCATGGAGGAAGGAATCACCTAATCGCCTACCCATTTCATTGGCTGCTGCACCCTCAGTGTCTGGAAGGATACCTAGATAAGTGAGCACCTGTAAGTGTTAGGTGATTGAGACAAAATACTGTGTTTGTGTGCGTGTGTACCTGCCCACCAAAGCACATGTGGAAGCCAGAGACTGAAATCAGGTGTCTTCCTCAGTCATGCTACACAAATCTTTAGAGACGAATGCTCAGTGAAGCCGGAGTTTGTGGCTTCGGTTAGATTGGCTGGTCAATGAGCACCTGAGACCTGCCCGTCTATGTCCCTGAGTACTGGAGGACTTATAGACCTACTCTGCATTTGACTTGTAGGTGGGTGCTGGGGATCAAACTCAGGGAGGTCCTCATGCTTGTACAGTAAGCCCTTCACCCAATGAGCCCTGAAATTAAGCACTATGGAGCCTGTCCTCGAGGAGCCCTAGCTAACTAAAAGGCCAGAACATAGACAGATCTTTATAATATAATACAAGGTGTTATTATATATATATGTGTGTGTATGTGTATATATATATATCGATGTAACCTCGTTAGGATACATGCAACGCTGGGACAGTTGATGATGAGAAGACAGGATGGTTAAGGGTTCCGAAAACAAGACACTAAATCAGAAGGAATGCTTGAGCCCAGGAGCTCAAAGCCAGCAACAAAGTAAGACCACGCCTTGTTTGTATGTTTGCTTGTTTGACACAGGAATTCTCTATATAGCCCTAGCTGTCATGAAATTCAGTGTACAGGCTACTGTACCCAGCTAAGGTCATGTTTGTTTATGTTGTTTTGTTTTAAAAGGGAGAGGCAAAGACAATATCGGTGACAATAAGACTATCATCTACTTTCTTAAAAAAAAAAAAACCAAAAACCAAAAACAAGAAAAGGCTGGGCAGTGGTGCCACACGCCTTTAATCCCAGCACTTGGGAGGCAGAGGCGAGCAGACCTCTGAGTTTGAGGACAGCCAGGGCTATACAGTGAGATCCTGTCTCTAAAGAAATAAATAAGGGCTGGAGAGATGGCTCAGTGGTTAAGAGCATTGCCTGCTCTTCCAAAGGTCCTGAGTTCAATTCCCGGCAACCACATGGTGGCTCACAACCATCTGTAATGAGGTCTGGTGCCCTCTTCTGGCCTGCAGAATACACACAGACAGAATATTGTATACATAATAAATAAATAAATATTTAAAAAAAAAAAAGAAAATCGCAGGTCTAAGGCCTCTCCCAAGCCATCTTACCATGGTTAGAAATCCTATCTCTTGGTCCTGTCCAGAGACAGGGAACTCCCTGCAGAAGGCTGTACCGAAACTGCTCAGGACATTTCCAACCACAAACCCTGCAAGCTACGGGAATGCCTCTAAAGAATCTTTCAAATATTAAGCAACACGTCTGAGATCTTCACTGGATTCAAGGACAAGTTGAGTCGGGTAGTATCAATGTACTGTTACTTCAGAAATCTCTATGCCCTGACACTTCCATCTAATCTACCCTCGGGTAGCAGAGAAAGCCGTATGCTTCCCACAGCATTCTCTGGATGTAGGGAACTATGCCAAGCCCCTAAGGAGCAGTGAGTGACAGGCAGTTCCCAAGGCCATCACGGCCAGGAAGACTTTTGAGATTCGATGACAATAGTTCAGCGTACTTTAACAAACTACAATGGCCTTTTCTTTCACTATTTCTCACAACTACCTCACAACTACCTCGGGAGGCTGTGCAGACATTATCTCCATTTCAGGCATGAAGAAAAAGCTCAGAGAACTGACTCAGCAGAAGCTGACTTGACTCCAGATCTCCTGTTCATGCTGGAGGGTGAAGAACACCAGCAAGGTGCTGCAATCTTTACAAGGATGTTCTGTACAATCTACGTTCTAATCTTGGTCCTACGTAACCTGAACAAAGTTTCTCATGTCCCCGTGTCTCCACATTTCACCCACAGATCAACGACAGTGCTGGCTGTAGTGGCATACTTTAAATCCCAGCCTTTGGGAAGGAGAAACAGGCCTATCTCTGTGGAATTTGAGGTCAGCCACATCTATACGGTTTTTTCAGACCAGCCATAGCACAGAGTGAGGCTCTCCCTTAAAAAAACAAATAAATAAGGGCCGGAAAGATAGCTCAGCAGTTTTAAGAGGACCTAGGTTTGGTTCCCAGCTCCCACATCTTGAATCACAAAATCTGTAACTCCAGTTCCAGGGTATTGGTATCTGAACTCTCAGGGGAACCAGGAATAATATATATGGGGTAAAATACCCATATGCATACAATAAGAACAAAAAATTAAAAATAAATAAAGCAAGAACAAAAATATCTATTTTTTTGTCTGTCTATTGCTTTTTCTTTCTTCTTTGGTTTCTAGAGACAAGGTTTCTCTGTGTAGCTTTGGAGCCTGTCCTGGAACTAGATTTTTTTTTTTAAGATTTATTTATTTATTGTGCATACTGTGTTCGGTCTACATTTTATCTGCACACCAGAAGAGGGCATTGGGTCTCATCATGGATGGTTGTGAGCCACCATGTGGGTGCTGGGAATTGAACTCAGGACCTCTGGAAGAGCAGTCAGTGCTCTTAACCTTTGAGCCATCTCTCCAACCCCTGGAACTAGATCTTGCAGACCAGGCTGGCCTTGAACTCAAGAAGTTCAACAGGGCTGGAATTAAAGTGTTCGCCACCACCACCCGGCACACACTTAAGGTCGATCAATGAGTTATCAGTGACAACCATAGTGATAGGCCCTTTAAATCCCAAGGTGTGACTTAAAACTAACCTGGCTGAGGAGCCAAATGAGGCAGGCATACAACACCATTTGGAGCCAAAGGCAACAGAACCAGGACAGGAACTCTGTTCAGGCTCCCGAAGTCCTGGGGGCACTAGACCGGTTACTAATGTCAAGGTCTCAGAAGCAGCCCCAGCCAAGAGCGACGCAATCCCCAACCCTCCAGGGGCAAGGCGCCTCTGGGGAGGGAACGCACACGATTTTGAAGAGTCGACAGTGCCGGCCTCTACCCATTCTGCAGTCCCAGGAACCGTCTCTCAACCCACCCCCAACTTCCAGTCCCCGTCCCCAGGAGCAAAGGGCGGGCAGGGCTGCTGCCGTAGGGAAAGAGTTTCGCCTACAAGGAGCTAACAGCTAGACCAGGTTATTTTTGGCGGGAGTTTCCGTACGTACACAACTCTTACCTTCCACACATTCCCTCGTATCCCCAACACCCCCTCCAGAGCCGTCCTTAGCGGCCCCTGAACCCCCAACTCGCCCAACCTCACCCTCGCCCCCGAATGGGGAGTTTCAACAACTGGACCGAGCCCGCCCTGCACGCCACACGGGAGACTCAGGAGACCAGGTAAGACCACCAGACCAGGTCCCTGCCCCGTGAAAGGGGCGCCTCTTCCAGAACAATCTTCACCGCCCCGACCCCCGAAGGAGGAAGGAGAGAAACGTCTACCCAAAGACCAGAAGGTGAGCGCACCCCAGACTGACGCTGAGCCGGACCCTCACAGAAAAAGCGAGCGCCACCGAACGAGGGGGCGGGGGCGGAGAGGCGAGCCCTCATTGGTCGCCCGACCTGCCTGTCAAACGGGAACCCGGGCGCCTAGAGCGGCCGCCCAGAGGCGGAACTCTTCTCTAGCCTGGCCAATAGGAAGGCACGGGGAGGGCGGGGCTTAGCCGCTCGGCTGCCAGGACCGGGGAGAAACAAGATGGCGGGTGCGGGAGGGGGTCCTCGCTTTGCAGCTCCCCCTCGCGCGCCTTCCCTGGCTCCGCCGCCGCCCTCGCTGCAGGGCAGAGCTCGCGCGTCGCCCCCGCGCCCCGTCGGGACGCCCCCGTGCGCCCTGGCCGCCCCCCCTCCGCGCGCAGCGCTCGGCCCCCGCCGCCCCCGCTCGCTCCTGCCCCCGCCGCCGCCGCCCCCACGTTACCTCAGCCGCCGGCCGGGCCCCGGGCTTCTGGGGGGCCCCCTGGGCGCGGGCGGGCGGGCGGGCCGGGCTACCGAGCAGGTCCGCGCGCGGCCCGGCTGAGGCAACGCGGCCTCCTCCCCGCGCCGGCCCCTCCGCTCCGTCTCCCCCGGCCCGGCCGCCGCTCCCGGGGGAGGAGGAGGGGGAATGGAGCAGCCGCCGCCGCCACCGCTGCCGCCACGGAGCCCGGCCGAGGGGAGGGAGGGATCAGCCCCCAGGCAGGATCCGCCCCTCGGCCTCCCCCCCGCCACCTCCACCCCTTCCCTCGCTCCCTCCCCGGCTCGAGCCGCCGCACGCGAAGCGGGAGCGCGAAAGCGCGGGGAGACCGGAGCGGATGCCCCCGCCCGAGCCCGGCGCGGCGCCGGTGGCGGCGGCGGGGAGACGGAGATCGGAGCGGCGGCGCCACCGCCAAGGGCCACCCGTCCCCGGCTCGACCTCACGGGCCTGCCCCGGAGCTGAGCTAGTCGGGCTTCCCGCTCTGCATTCAGGGAGCCGTGGCCTTCCCCCATCCCGGGTGGCGGGGTGGAGGTCCCAACGGTGTGTGGTGTCCACGGGCGGGCGCAGGTGGCCGCGCGGCTACCGGAAAGTCGTCCTTCCCCAGGTCCTCAGGACAAAGGTCTAGCGATGTCCACCCTATCCCCTCCCCCAGGGAAGACAGCCCGGGAAAGACCCGTCTGTTGTGTGCACAGGTGAGCGAGCCTCTTGTTCCACACAAGGCTGCAACAGACCTGATTTTTCCGTCTCTGGCTTTGTTTTTCTCTTTTTAAAGTAAACAGAAAAGTTTGACAGTCTTCTTAAGAGTGTCTCGTAATTCCGTTTGTCACTCTAAGCATGGGAAATACTTTTCTCCATGAATCTGATTTGTCCAGGAGTCGGATAATTTAATGCACTACGCGGCTTTCTAAAAGAAGCCTGCCTGACAAGCAGCCACTCCAGAGTTGTTGGACTCAAGCTGGCTTTTGTTTTAATAAAAGTAAAATAAGAGGAAAGGCCCTTTTGCCACCCCCTTGTACCTATAAATTCAAAAGCTTACCTCTCATGACTGAGGTCTTAGGCACCAATCCTTAATGATGCTTATAAAGGACATATGGACAAGCTGTCATCGAATATGAAGATGAATGACATATTTTGAAAGGGTTTCCTCTGCCCGCACGGCTGATGAGACTTTCACAATTGCTTGCTTGACTCTGATATCCAGGACATGGGTGCTACCGTTGGAAAGCTAGAGAATAAACTCTTAGGGCCCAAATATGGAAGTATAGGTACCCTAAGTAAATAATTCAGAATTTACCAGTTCAGTAAAGCAAGGAAATTACTTTTCGTTACAGGGGTGTTTTCTCAGATAGGAAAAACGTACTGCAAAAATAACCAATTTTTAAGAAGAAAAGGGCGTGTCTTGCCGAGCTGAGCAAGAGCAGGGCAATGTTTTGAAAGCTTTGAAGCTGAAATGTTTTGTGTGAATTAGTTAAGTGTTCTAAAGCTTGGGGGAATAAACTTAGGGGGGTAGTAAGATTGATTGTGGAAGGAAAGCCCTGGAGGAAGAGACTATTGCAATTACTTTAGAGTTAAAAAAAAAATCTTGAACAGGGATCGGAATTTCATGTCTTCTTGTTTTGCACTATGAAACAAAACATTTATATATGACATGTTTCCTTTTTTTTATTCTTAGACAGTTCCATGCCTGTGTACATCAGGCACTTGTCTCTGACCTCGTTTGCATGATTGGGAGTGATCATTTCCCACTAAGATGAACAAATAAATACTTTGTGACGATATCCCAGTTTGCACTTACAGTGATTTAAGTGCTGTTGAAAACACATGGCAGCTTAATCATGCAATCACTTGCTTCCCTTGTTCATTTTCTTAAGACTTCTCACATCTCACGTTTCTTCCCTCACCCCCACTTTTAAAGAGGTAGCATTACAGCCACCCTCATTTGCCGACTTGACTTGGGAAATTAGCTTCCTGTAGCACTAACCTCACCCATAACCAGTTCTCTGGGACATAATCTCAGATGTAACACGCAACAATTATGTCATTAAAAACAAATTTGGATCAGACATCCCAGAGGCACTACATTTAATTCCCTCTAATCTTTAGCTATTTAAAAGAATTTGAATTCATCAGTCCCTGGCCTGTCCATTAAACAGTGCTACAATTAAGTTCAACAAAACAAAGTCTCTGCCTTCCAGTCTAAATGTTTGTTTTCATTTTTCCTCTTTTCTACTAAAGCTGTGTGAGCCCTGCACACACAGCTTTAATCCTAGCACACAGGAGGCAGAGCTCTGTGAGTTCCAGACCACCCAGGGCTTCACCATGAAGAGCTTGTCTCAACTAACAAAGCAAAAAACTTTAGTGTGAAGAACTTGTAATCTCACACACACACACACCCCAAAATTAACCAGACCCAGAGTTCACTGAGAGAGTAGACTTCTCTAAAGCTATGATAACCATTTTGAAGCTGTGGAGAAAAATACTGGATTTTACACTTATCACCATCAAATATATATTTAATTCATTTATCCCAAAAGAAAGAAGAAAGATCCATGAGAGAAACAGTTACCTGTGCATCGCCTTCATGACTGCTTTCCTTCTGCAGTCAGCCCTTCCTCATCACCTAATGTTTATCCTCTCGTTCTCCTACATGTACACTTGTTTACACATGAACATAGCTGTTAAAGGCTAGGATCAGAATAATAGGGTAAACAAATTTTCTTTTCTCCCCTTTCTGAGACTGTTAAACCCCCTTAATTTATATTCTAAGTTCTTCCATTCTTCTACAATTTGACTTCATCTTTTTAATTTTTTGTGTAATTGTAGCTATTTATTTAGCACTCTCATACCCCAGTGCCCAGGGTGGAGGTCAGGGGGCAACCTGTAGGAGGTGTGAGTTCAAAGGGTTTAACTCTTCAGGCCTTGGTAGCAAATGCCTTCACTCACTGAGCCATTCCAATGCCACCAATATTTGTTTTTAAGAGTCAAAACAGGCCAGGTGGCAGAGGCAGTGCAAGCCTTTAATCCCAGCACTTGGGAGGCAGAGACTGGCGGATCTTTGTGAGTTCGAGGCCAGCCTGGTCTACAAGAGCTAGTTCCAGGACAGCCAAGGCTGTTAAACAGAGTAAACCCTATCTCGGGAAGAAAAAAAAAAAAAAAAAAAAGAGTCAAAACAGGCCAGGCTGTGATGGCTCACACCTTTACCCCAGCACTGGGGAGACAGAGGCAAGATTGGCCTACAGAGAAAGTTCCAGGACAGCCAGAGTTACACAGGGAAACCCTGTCTCCAAAAAACAAAAATTTTAAAAAAAGACAAGGCCACATGAGATTGGATGTAGCAAATATTTTAGTGACTTGAACATGCCTCAGAATACGAGCATCTCAAGAGATGCTAGCCAACTTTGGAGGCAAGAGAAGGTGTGCATTCAAATAGGGAGGGAGGCTTTGTGGAGAAGGAACATCTATCTGCACAGCATCCTAAAGCTAGCTGAGGGAGCCTGACCCGGGCATGCCACCAGCATGAGTGAACAGAAGTGGGTACCTGAGAACACGGACTTTCAGATGTCTAACTGGCTCTGATTAATATTCACAAACTGTATAGCATCCGGTCTGTAAAAGGGGAAGGCCCTTCAGTCAGCCTGATGGCTGGATGGAAAGAGAATTCAGCCCTACACGACCTAGAATTTACTAGGTGGACCAGGCTGACCTTGAACTCCCAGAGATTCCTCCACCTCTCCCTCCTGACTGCCGGGATTAAAGCAAGTACTACCACACCAGGTTTCTAAAACAAATTCTAGCCTGGAACATGACCCGAGTAAGGACCAGACTCCAGCTTCCGTAGGCCCTTATTCCTCACCCTTTCTCTCAAGCTGTCAGTCCACACAGGGCCCCACAGGACAGTTAGCACAGTATCCTCTAGTGAGATGGTCTAGTTTGGACTAACTCTGTTCCTGCAGGGTACAGAAGCGTTCCATTAGCTTCTCCACTGGACACTAGAGAGTAAGCCCAGAGCAACAACCGCGTCATCCAAGACTCCCCACACTCACTGTGAAGCAGCAACCTTCTTCATCCTCCTCTTTTTCGAGAGGGGATTTCTCTATGTTAGTCCTGGCTGTCCTGGAAATAGCTCTGTAGACCAGGCTGACCTCAAACTCCTCCTGCCTCGGCCTCAGCCTCCTGAGTGCTGGGATTAAAGGCGTGTGCCATCACCCGGCTTATTTGTTCTTTCTTCTTTTGTAAAAAAAGCTTTATTTATTTATTATGTATACAACATTCCTTCCATATATGCCTGCAGGCCAGAAGAGGACACCAGATCTCATTACAGATGGTTGTGAGCCACCATGTGGTTGCTGGGAATTGAACTCAGGACCTCTGGAAGAGCAGGCAATGCTCTTAACCTCTGAGCCATCTCTCCAGCCCCTGTTCTTTCTTCTTAATGGACAAGATCAGTTAGTATCTATCATCCTAGTCAACATTGGGACCCTCTTTTCTCCCCCTTATCATGTAATAAAGGACTTAAAATCAGGGCTGGAGAGAAGGCTCAGCAGTTAGGAAAAAATGGCTGCTCTTCCAGAGGACCTGAGTTCTACATACCTACATACATACACAGTAAATAAAAATACAGCCAAGTGGTGGTGGTGCGATCTTTAATCCCAGTACTTAGGAGGCAAAAGCAGGTGGATCTCTGAGTTCAAGGCCAGCCTGGTCTAAAGAGTGAGTTCCAGGACAGACAAAGCTACACAGAGAAAGAGAGAAACCCTGTTTCAGAAAACCAAAACTAAAAGAACAAAACAAAACAAAAATCTTATAAAAAAAAATTTGAAGACTCACAATGACCAGTGGGGAACACACTGCTCCATCTTTTTCTAGAGGCAGTACCCCCTAAATCCCAAGCAGGCAAGCCCCAAGTCATGGAGACGAGAGGCACTTATTTGGTGAGTACAGTCATTAGGGTCAACCCTGAAAGATGATGTCCCTCTCCATCCCTGTGTCTCCGTAGTGATCTAGTCTAATTACAGAGGCAGCTGCCTTCATTGCTTTGTGACTCAGAGCACTCAGTGCGCCCTGAATGCCAGTGCCCCAGCGGCACAAGGTGCTGTCCTGGTCGGTCAGAAGCCTAGCTCTTCTCACTAGAGCTTTCTGCTGTGCTCTGAGGCCAGCGTTGGGCTGGAGTGGAGGAGGTATGAGTAACTTGTTCCTATGACCTGTTGTGTTTTCAAGAATGACTACACTCTGGTAGGCAGCTTCCTCGCTGAGCAGGCTCAGACGACGGAGTTTCCCCAGGTCCTAGGGGCAAGGTTAGAACAGGTTTTCCTGATAAAAATAAATGCTTGTGAGCCTGGCAGTGGTGGTGCACGCCTTTAATCCCAGTACTCGGGAGGGAGAGGCTGCCGGATCTCTGTGAGTTCAAGGCCAGCCTAGTCTACAGAATGAGTTCCACAACAGCCAGGATTGTTTCACAGAGAAACCTGTCTTGAAAAAAAATATTAAAAAAAAAAATTTTTTATTTACATATGTGTAGAAGAGGGTTAAGTGGTTCCCCTGGGACTGGAGTTGCAGGCAGCTGTGAGCTATCACATGTGTATTGGGAATCGAACCCAGATCCTCTGCAGGAACCACGGTGTCTTAACTGCTGAGGCACCTCTCTAGCGTTAGCCAAGTAGTTCTTCATGCTGCTTTCCCGTCTCTGCTGGGTGGCCTTCCTCTCAGGGATGCCTCCCTCAGCCACAAATGACTGTAATGAAGTCACCAATGATGACTTAGGTTATTGTAATGTCTACAGGAGGAAGAACGGCCCCACCAGCCAGCTCCCAGGTGGGTAGGAGTAGCTTTAAGGTTCAGGTGACATCACCTAAAAACTTCTTGAAGAATTCCTTTAAGATCTTCCTGTCTAGAACGGATGATGTGTTCATTCCCGAGTCAGTCACTGGCAAAAAAAGGAAAAAAAAAATGGTTGAGTGGAGACGGTTTCTAGTGTTTGTCACCTGACACACTCCAGAGGGAACCTCTACTGAGGAGTTGCCACCATCAGACTGGCTTGTGAGCATGCCTGTGCCTAATTTTTTTTTAACATAAAAACTTTTTTACCACTCGGGAGGCAGAGGCAGGCAGATCTCTATGAGTTTAAGACCAGCCTGATCTACAGAGCTAGTTCCAGGACAGGCTCCAAAGCCACAGAGAAACCCTGTCTCGAAAAACAACAACAAAAAAAAAAAACCCAAAAAACTATTTTACATTTATTTTTATTTTATGCATATGGCTGTTTTGCCTGCATGTGTGTCTGTGTACCACGTGCAAGTCTGGGACTTACAGAGGACTACCAGAAGAAGGCATCAGATTCTCTGGAACTGGAGTTAAAGACAGCTGTGCGCTGCCATGGGCGATGAGAACTGAACCCAGGTTCTCTGGAAGAACAGCCAATGCTCTTAAGTCACAGATCCATCTCTCCATAACCCCCATTTTCTTGATGAATAATTGATGTGGGTCCCAGAGAACTTAGACAACAATGCGAACACTAAGAGAGACTTACATAGATCTAATCTACATGGGAAGTAGAAAGTAGAAAAAGACAAGATCTCCTGAGTAAATTGGAAGCATGGGGACCTTGGGGGAGGGTTGAAGGGGGTAGGGAAGATGCAGGGAGGGGAGCAAAGAAAAATGTAGAGCTCAATAAATATCAAAAAAATAATAATAATTGATGTGGGAAGACGCAGCCCATTGTGGGTAGTGCCTGTCTAGGGCAGGTGGTCCTGAAGAGTATAAGAAAGCAGGCCATGGCACACAAATCAATAAGTAGCATTTCTCCACGGTCTCTGCTTCAGCTCTTGCCTTGAGTTCCTGCCCTGACTCCCCTTCATGATGGATGGACGGGGGCTAGGAACTGTGAGATGAAATCAACACTTGCTTCCCCACGTTACTTTAGCTGTGGTTGTTATAACAGCCACGGAGAAGTAAACTAGAGAGAGATTCATCATCCGAGTGGGACAGGTGCTGAAGACATCACACCATACAACTTACCCTTTTATTATGTTTTGTGTCTTGAATCTTCATTCATTTGCAATTGATGTCTTCCAGATGCAAGGCCCTAAAACTCGATAATGCTGTCTACAGAAAGCCAGTCATTGACTGTGTCCTCGTACAAGAGCTAA
Source organism: Ondatra zibethicus (assembly GCA_004026605.1). Lineage (NCBI taxonomy): Eukaryota > Metazoa > Chordata > Mammalia > Rodentia > Cricetidae > Ondatra > Ondatra zibethicus. The sequence goes on along the minus strand of PVIU01003863.1, from coordinate 73,221 downwards.
GTCACCCCAGCCCCTGGCCCTGGACATCATCCATCCCACCTCTCCTTAGCATGAACCCCAAGGACAGATCCATCTGGCTGATGCCCCTTTTCATCTAGAAGCAGCCAGAGCAGTTGTCACCCCGTACCCTAATGAGTTGGGCCCAGATCCCTGAGGAAGCAACATTATGGTTAAAACAAGTATCTAGGTTAAAAATCTTTTAAGACATTAGGGTGAAAGGATCTGAATGACAGCCAGGAACGGTGGTGCCCACCTTTAATCCCAGCTCTTGGGAGGCTGAAGCAAGCCAGCCTGGTCTACACAGTGAGTTTGAGGCCAGCCCAGGGACACAGTGAAAAAAAACAAGAAAATGTCTTGCAGCTGGGTTTGGGTGTGAGCTGGCCAGCTAAGAGAGGAGGAAGAGAAGGGGAACTATAACAGGTCTGGACACAGATCTGAGTAGACTCTGAGGGGCAGGGAGAGCTCACAAGAGGCTCTGTCTACTTGATGCAGTGTTGACCAAGGTTTCTGTCCCACCCGGTCCAGCAGCCAATTAGTCCCAAATAAACACACAGAGGTCTGCATTAATCATAAACTGGTTGGCCTATTAGCTCAGGCTTCTTATTAACTCTTACATCCTACATTAGCCCATAATTCTTGTCTGTGTTAGCCACGTGGCTGGGTACCTTTATCAGTGAGGTATTCTCATCTTGCTTCCTCTGTGTCTGGGTGATGATTGCAGACTGACCGTTTCCTCTTCCCAGAATTTTCCTGTTCTGGTTGCCCCGCCTCTACTTCCTGTCACCCCACCTATACTTCCTGCCTGGCTACTGGCCAATCAGCATTTTATTAAAATACAAGTGGCAGGATAAAAGACCATTGTCCCACAGCAGCATAGCAGCTTATCTGAACTCCCTTTTCAAGAGAAGGAGGAAGTTTTCAATGAGTTGCTTTTCCCAGCAGGTCTATTTTATTTTCATTTTGAGTGCTTTCAGGATTTAATCCTGGACAGATGAATCTAGATAGTAATTTATTGGAATTTGACAGCTTGCATCGCCCCCTTGTACATTTATTTATGTTACTTTGTGTATATGTATGAATATTTCATATGGTATGTAGGTATGTGCTCTATAAATTTGCCTAGTGTCCTCGGAGTTCTGAAGAGGGCAAAGGATCCCCTGGAACTGGAATGAACAGTTGTGAGCTTCCATGGAGGTGCTGGGAACCCAGGTCTTCTGCAAGAGCAGCCAGTGTTCTAACCACTGAGCAATCTTCCAACCCCAGATTGCCACTTTTTAAACTAGCCAAAGCTCACAGAATTACATTATGTTTTTTGTTATATTTTCCTGTTGGGTATTTAAGACCATGTAAATAATCACAGATGAATGTTTTTAACCTTTAATTTTTTTTTTTACTTTAATTTTAGTTCATTTTGTGTGAATGGATATGTATTTTTCCTGCATGTATGTCTGAGCAGCACATGTGTGCCTGGTGCCTGCAGAGAGAGAGAGAGAGAGAGACAGCATCAGATCCCCCAGAACTGCGGTGACAGAGGGTCATAAACCGCCATGTGGGTGCAGGCATTTGAACCCAGGTCCTCTGGGAGAGCAGTGCATGCTCTTAACTGCTGAGTCTTCTCGTCAGCACCAGAGTCTGCTAAGATTAGAGAGCTCTTAATGACCTTCAACAATAATCAAGGAGGTTGAAGCAGCTGGGAAACAGCGTCAAGGTGTTGAGCCTACCACTACAGGTTTAGTTACACCCCACATTGTTCCTGCGGTCTGCTCCGCCTGTAAAGCATGAGACTTTCCACCGTCAGCCTCAGCTTGTCCCTGGTCACATGGCTGCCCCATAGCTCCGGATTCATTTTTTCTAACAGTTGCGGGGAGATCCTGAGGCCCTGCCAGTTAGTGCTGCTCGGCCGAGAAGATGATCCGCAATAGCTTTAAGAAAGTGAGGTTATTAAGTACGTGTTAAAGCAGAAGCAAAGGAACAAACAGTGAGTAGCACTTAGGGGCGAGACATCATCAAAGCGGGAGAAGTGGCGCATCAAATGCAGGCTCACAAACAGAGATGAACTGGGAAGAAAGTCATGCTGGCATTGGCGGTTCAGAGTCTGTGAATGAGCTTTCCTGTCATGAGTATTTTTATATGGTGGAACAAGCCATAGTAACCTCTTTGGGAAGCAGAAATGCCTTTATAAAAGCTTCCTTTTGGAAAATGATTTCATTTGGGCTGGAGATGGCTCAGCACACTTGCTGCTCTTACAGAGGACCCTGGTTCAGATCCCAGCACCCATAGCTGGTGGCTCACAACCACCTATAACTCTAGCCCCAGGGGTTCCAATGTCCACTTCTGTTTTGTTTTTCTTTTCTTTTTCATCCTTCCTTCCTTCCTTTCTTTCTTTTTCTTTTTTCCTTTCTTTTCTTTTCTTTTTTTTTTTTTTGAGACAGGGTTTCCCCTATAGCTTTGGAGCCAGCATGTCCTGGAACTCGCTCTGAAGACCAGGCTGGACTTGAACTCCAAGAGATCCGCCTGCCTCTGCCTCTGCCTCTTGAGTGCTGGGATTAAAGGCGTGCGCCACCACAGCCTGGCCCACTTCTGGTTTCTGAGAGTACCCATTCACATGTAGTACACACACACACACACACACAGAGAGAGAGAGAGAGAGAGAGAGAGAGAGAGAGAGAGAGAGAGAGAGAGAGTTAGTTTTAAAAATGGAAAAGAATTACTAAAATATTTTATTTTTGTTTTATGTGTATGACTGAGCCTCCAGGTAGGTGCTGAGAACCAAACCCTGGTCCTCTGGAAGGGCAGCCTGTGCACCTAACCACCAAGCCATCTCTCTAGCCCCTAAAATGATTGACATTTGAGCTGTTCTCAAGGATGCAGGTTTTTGTTTGTTTTTTGGTTTTCTGAGACAGGGTTTCTCTGTGTAGCTCTGGCTGTCCTGGAACTCACTCTGTAGACCAGGCTGTAGACCAGGCTGTAGACCAGGCTGTAGACCAGGCTGGCCTTACAAAGATCCGCCGGCCTCTGTGTGTGCCACTATACCCAGCTCAAAAAAGTAAATCTTAGCCAGGCAGTGCTGGCGTACACCTTTAATCCTAGCACTCAGGAAGCAAAGGCAGGTGGATCTATCTCTGTGAGTTCGAGGCCAACCTGGTCTACAGAGTGAGTTCTAGGACAGCCAAGGCTACACAGAGAAATCCTGTTTCAAAAAAACAAACAAAAAAGTAAATCTTTAAAAACTTAAGTAAAAATTTTAAATTCTGAAGTATGTGGCAAATTTAAATTCATAGTATGTGGCAAAAATCCTATGAAAAGGTCCTGGGAACACTTTACTCCGTCCCTCCGTTCGTTCCCCAGTGGTTGTAGCTTGGTTGTGAGTTTATATCAGGATGTAGGGTTTGTCCCACGTTGGGAGGGACAGCAGCCATACCCCATTGGCATCATAACAATGAGATGAGGGGAGGTTGATTTACAGCACAAGGAAAAGTCAGGAGCCCCCAGTTAACACGCAGGCTTGGCCAAGGGTGCAAGCAGCTGCTCACCGACCCTCCCCTGCTCCGGGGCCTCCACCTGGAGCCTCCACAGTGACTGTGACCATGAACTCCCTGGGTACTCTGCTCTGCTGAGTGGCCTTGAGCCTCGGCTGCCTGCTGAGGTTGGCAGGTCCTCAACTTCTTCCTTCAGGGAACCTCAAGGCTGAGATCCCAGCATGGAGCACAGGGAGGGTGGAAGGAGCGGATCCCAGGGAGCATCACAGACTGCAAAGACCCAGAGGCCAGCAGCGGGAGGAGAGCCCTCCTTCCCAAGCTGCAGTAGCGGGGCTTCTGGGGTCCCCTCCCCGGGCTGACAGTTGTGTCATTTCCCCTCAGTTCAGCTCCAGCTCTGCCTAGCTCCTCTCTCCAGGGCCTCATCGTAGCCCGACTGACACAGACGGCTTCCACCCATCAATGCCAAGCCAGGCAAGGCCTGCCCTAGGATGTGTGGTCCCTGGGGTCTGTCGGACACAGGAGCTGTGACACCGTGCGAGGATACCTTTCAGCGGCATGAGAGGGAGGATAGGGAGGATACAGCTGTTGTTGGGGACTGTCCCTGGCTCAGAGTGAGGCTTGCTTGTCTCTGTGCTTGTTTTCTGAAGAGTCACCCTCCACTACTGAGAACAAAGCTCAGTTCACCCACCAAGGTCAGGAGCACAGGGTCTGCCAACATTCACTTCACTCCTTCCAGGCACTAACAGGGCCCCAGTGAATGACGCTCAAGGCCATGCAGTCTTCTGCACTGATATTCACCTCCCTGTTTCACTGGAAAAACAGCCTTGGTTTGAAATGCCGGGTTTTGGTTTTTGTTTGTTTGTTTGCTTTGTATTTTGAGGGGCTGCTGTTTGGGGATGGGGAGTTTTCTCACAGTGCAGCTTGGTGCCACCTCTTCTGCACCATTCCCAGTCTCTCTGTGGTACCAAAGGATTGACTAGACGGAGAAACAGTCTTTGGGACCTGGGGACATCAATAACACCTTCATTCATTTGCCCATGGGCCATGGGTATTTGTTCCTAGCAGGGGCTCACAGGTTCAGGGAAGAGGAGACCGAGGGGCATACATCATCTGCTTGGGGAACAGTGTGTGTCCCCTGCACTGGGCAGAGGGCTGTGTGACACTGTCTGGAGAAAATGGTCTCCTGTGGTTAAGTGTGTTTACGAAGGTTAAATCAAACAGAATTATTGGAGGGTGTGTGGTATACACTTTTAATCCCAGCAATCGGGAGGCAGAGGCAGGAGGAGCTCTGTGAGTTCGAGGACAGCCTGGTCTACAGAGTGAGCTCCAGGACAGCCAACGCTACATTGTGAAACCTTGTCTCAAAATAAATAAATGCGTTTTCCTTCAGGACCTGTTGGAGCTTCTATGCTGACAATGTGCACGCTAAGTCTCGTGGCTGGCAATGTGCACGCTAAGTCTCGTGGCTGGCAATGTGCACGCTAAGTCTCGTGGCTGACAATGTGCACACTAAGTCTCGTGGCTGACAATGTGCACGCTAAGTCTTGTGGCCGCCCTGGCATAAGGAATATGAAAGCAGGGACATTGTTAAAATCTGAGAAAATAACAAATGACTGAGGAGTGAATGCCAAGGTAAGAAGACTGAACTTCTTTCTTGAGACCAAGATGGAGGCTCAGAGGAAGGATTTAAAAGGAGAAACCCTGAAGGTCGGGCATTCATAAGTAAGAATAAGTCGCCGTATATTTATTTGGGAGCTTGGTGGTGGGCCCCCAAAGAGTAAAGAAATAAAAAAAGGAACCCTAAAAAAAAAAGCCAGGTGTGTTGGTGCATGTCTTTAATCCCAGCACTCGGGAGGGAGAGGCAAGTGAATCTCTGGGAGTTCAAGGTCAGCCTGGTCTACAGAGTGAGCTCCAGGACAGCCAGGACTACACAGAAACCCTGAACCAGCATTGCAACTTTATGTTCAGGGTGATGGGGTGATGGCTAGCCACCAGCCAGTCCCAGCTGAAGCCTCCTCCTGACATGCAACAAAGCTGCTCAGATGGGAGGAGACAGTATAGACCTGGGGAGGCAGTGCTGAAGAGGGCATCCAGGTTCAGCAGAAGCCTGCCAGTCAAGACCCCTGGGACCCAATCCTGCCTCCCCCAGCACCTGCGTGACAGCTAACACCAATTCCGAGGCCTCAGAGTTTTTGTTGTTTTCAAATAGACTTTATTTTCAGGGTGTTATGTTTACAGACAGTAGAGAGGATCCTTGGACACTGCCCCCACTCCCAGCGAGTCCCCTGCTACAGTCTTGCATGAGCATGGTACATTGGTAACATACAGTGGCCTAACTTGCAGACACCATTCACTTGTGAGTGTCCTTTTTTTTTTGTTTTGTTTTTTGTTTGTTTGTTTGTTTGTTTCTTTTTCGAGACAGGGTTTCTCTGTAACTTTGGAGCCTGTCCTGCCTGGAACTTGCTCTGTAGACCAGGCTGGCCTCGAACTCACAAGGCCTCTGTCTCCCAAGTGCTGGGACTAAAGGCATGCGCCACCACTGCACGACTTGTGAGGTTTTTTTTTAAAGTTTATTATATATATATATATATATACATGTCATAAGAAGCTACCAGATCTCATTATAGATGGCTGTGGGGCTCCATGTGGTTTCTAGGAATTGAACTCAGGACCTCTAGTAAAGCAGCCAGTGCTCCTAACCTCTGAGTCATCTCTCCAGCCCGACTTGTGAGTTTTAAAGGGCACAGATTCTAACAAAATGCCTGTCACCAGAAGACCTTCACTGCTCTAAAAATACTCCATCTGAGCCACGAGGCATGTGGAAGCCACACTGGAAAGCTCTGGAATAAACAATGCAGAACAGAGCTCTTTCTCCGCAGGACTTCACAGAGCCCTTAGCTTGCTAATTCATAGGGTCAGCCTCACGGTGGATCCCAGGATTAAGGTTCCACTGCAGGCCACGCAGGGAAGAGAGACTGCAGACAATAGTGGGGCTCTGGTTTGGCCTCCTGACACATTGTTACTGAATCAGGCTCCTCCCTTCACCCACGGCTACTTTAAGGCTGATATAACTTAGTCACTCTGGGGTCAGGGCGAGAGGTCATTTACACATTCAGACCTGGAAATCTGTAGTTTATTTTTTTGTTTTTCTTTTTTCTTTTTTTCCATGATATTTATTGAGCTCTACATTTTTCTCTGATCCCCTCCCTCCTTCAACCCTCCCCCAAGGTCCCTATGCTCCCAATTTACTCAGGAGATCTCGTCTTTTTATACTTTCTACTTCCCATGTAGATTAGATCTATGTAAGTCTCTCTTAGTGTCCGTACTGTTGTCTAGGTTCTCTGGGATTGTGGTTTGTAAGCTGGTTTTCTTTGCCTTATGTTTAAAAACCACCTAGGAGTACATGTGATAATTGTCTTTCTGTGTCTGGGTTACCTCACTCAAAATAATGCTTTCTAGTTCCATCCATTTTCCTGCAAAATTCAAGCTGTTGTTTTTTTTTTTTTTCTGCTGTGTAGTAAGTAGTACTCCATTGTGTAAATGTACCACATTTTTTTTTTTAATCCATTCTTCAATCGAGGGGCATTTAGGTTGTTTCCAGGTTCTGGCTATGACAAACAAAGCTGCTATGAACATAGTTGAGCACATGTCCTTGTGGCACAATTGAGCATCCTTTGGATATATACCCAAAAGTGGTATTACTGGGTCTTGAGGAAGGTTGTTTCCTAATTTTCTGAGAAATCGTCACACTGACATCCATAGAGGTTGTACCAGCTTGCATTCCCACCAGCAATGCAGAAGCGTTCCCTTTTCCCCACAACCTCTCCAGCGTAAGTTGTCATCAGTGTTTTTGATCTTGGCCATTCTTACAGGTCTTAGATGGAATCTCAGAGTTGTTTTGATTTGCAGGAAATCTGTATTTTAACAAGTCCCTTTGGTGCGTATGATACCAGGTGTCAGAAACCCAAGGCAGAAATGCAGACCAGGCTGACCGCTGTCCTGCAGAGGTGACTTTGTTCTACCAAAGCAGAGGGAGGAATCAAGCCATTGCTGGCCACCGGGCTCTGAGATGCCTCTTGCCAGCGCAAAGCAATGTGGGAAGAACAGAGGTTTGCCATCTTAGCCAAGAAAAGCCCACGTCTGCCTGCCACAGCACTCACTCGCCAGCCCGTGTTGTCTCATGTCTCTGCTTCTTATCAGGCACCCAAAATACACTTCCAGCAACAGCCGGCCACCTGCAGCTCTTGGGGCTCCATGGCCTAACACACTTGGCCCCCTAACAGCAGGGGCCAGGGCACAGCGCCCAAGAGTGACCTGCTTTGTGCTCATTTGTAGCAAGTTAACTATCTCCCCATTCACATCCCCCGGACCTCAGAAGGAGACTCTATCCGGAACGCTTTTGCTGCCATAAGTAAGATGGCATCTTGCTAGACGGGCCCTAACCCAAATGCTGCCACCCTTGTTTTAGGCCCACTTCGGCGGTTGTTGTTTTGAGACAGGGTCTCTCTCACTGTGTAGCCCAGGCTGACCTGACCTAGAACTTGAGATCTTCAACTTCTCAAGTGCTGATGTGGGCCACACCTGGCATACTGAGAGAAGGGTTACGTACATAGGAAGCGATGTCTGTAGTGATAGTTCATGTTTAACAAATAAAGCTTGCTTGAAGATCAGAGTGCAGATCTAAGCCACTAGAGGGATCTCTGTTCGTTCAAGGCCTCCCTGGGCTACACAAAATTGATCCCATCTAAAAAGAGAAACAGAGCTCACACAAAGGTGATCCCAGCACTTGGGATCACACGCCTTCAGTCCCAGCACTAGGGAGCTGGAGACAGGAGTGATATGGCTGGGTGGAGAGAGGAGTATAAGGCGGGAAAGACAGGAGCTCAGTGCAGGCTGAGATAGCCAGTCTGGACAGGATTGCCCCTTTGGTCTGAGCATTGGTAGAGGTAAGAACTAGTGGCTGGCTGCTCTTCTCTGGTCCTTCAGCTTTCACCCCCGATGGCTGACTCAGAGTTTTATTATTATTTGGTTTTTCGAGACAGGTTTTCTCTGTAGCTCTTGGAGCCTGTCCTGGAACTAGCTATTATAGATCAGGCTGGTCTCGAACTCACAGAGATCCGCCTGCCTCTGCCTCCCGAGTACTGGGATTAAAGGCGTGCACCACCACCACCTGGAGAGTTTTATTATTAAGAACGATTAAAGCCATGCTGCAGATCTGCCTGTAGAAGGCCGTTGCAAAGGTGGAAGGGAAGACACCACAAGGTAAGAGTCCCAGTACTGGAAAGCTGAGGTAGGAAGAACGCCATGTGTTCAAGCCTAGTCTGAGCTGGAGGGTGAGACCCTGTCTCAAAATAAGCAAAAAGGGGAATTCAGCTGGGCGATGGTGGTGCACGCCTTTAATCCCAGCACTTTGGAAGCAGAGGCAGGCGGATCTCTGAGTTTCAGGCCATCCTGGTCTACATGGTGAAACTCTGTCTCAAAAAGGGGGAGGGGAGGACTTGAGTCCTTCCTGGGCTACATGTGACCAGTCTTGTGTGTGTGTGTGTGTGTGTGTGTGTGTGTGTGTGTGTGTGTGTAAGAAATACTGAGGATGACTTTGGTACTTTAGCCAGTAGAGATAAAAGGAAAGAAGGAAGGAAGGAAGGGAGGGAAAGGAGGAGAGATGGAAGGAAGGATTGTTTTCTGTAGCCTCTGAGGGAGCACAGCCCTCCTGGCACCCTGGTCTTACACTTCCGCCATCTCTGTTGTTTTAAGCCCTATCCTGGTTTCTGTGCTGCACCTGCCCTAGAAGCAGACCCCGCCCATGACTGTTGAGGTCGTCTGCCTGGCTCACAAATCCTCAGTCCCATCCCTCCAGGAAGGGAAGAACCCCACATCAGGCTTTTGCCCACACGTGAGTTTTAATACAGCCTCCTGCCCATCACAGCTCCCCACCCCATCCCCACCCCCACCCAGCAGGTTGGAATTCTGCTTCCTCAAGGCCTGATCCCTAGGCCTTTGGAAGACACTTCCATCTGCTCAGGAGGCTCCATTCCCATAAGCCCTGAGACAGGAGGTATTGGTCCTGAGGCAGAGTGTGGTCCTGTCTCAGCCCTCGGGCTCCGCTGTGGTCAGGCGGAATGCTTACTGCAGCTTCATGCCGCTCCGCCGCCGAGAGTCCTTCCGGGCGATGGGACTGAAGTTCAAGACCTCTTTGTAGATGTGTTCTGTGGGAAGCGAGTGCTGTTGGTGTGTGTGTGGGTGGGGGTGTGGAGGGAGTGCACCCTCCAGAGCCCACTCAAAGAGAAAACCCTACTGGAGATGGCTGTGCTGGAGGACAAGTGTGCCAATTAGGCCAACAAGGAGGACAGGTGGAGGGAGGACGGGCCCATCTCTTACGTTTCCATTCATCCACAGTGAGCTTCTCATGTTCCAAGGCATCGTCAAATGGCTGCTGGGCCTCCGTCTCCTCCTCGGGGTCCCGGAAGGGTTCGAAGAAGGGGTGAGCGAGCGCCTGAGCAGCTGTCAGACGCTTGTCCACATCCAGTTCCAGCATCTTGTCCAGCAGGTCCGCAGCTGCAGGGACGTGACCATGAGCACTGCCTGGCCTGGAATGGGTGGCTGCTGGGGTGGACAGCAAGCACTCTGGGGATGGGGGCCAGGACTCACCTTGGGGGCTGGCCCGTGGGAAGAGCTGTGTGAAATCCTTCTTGGGGCTCTGGGGTAGGGATTGGATGTAGGATTTGGCCTAGAAGACAGAAAAGCATAGAATTCTTTAAGCTCTGGCCTGAGGGGAGAAAGAACGGCTGAAGGCCTGTGGGAGTCTAAGATGAGGACGAGAGGGTCTGCCAGGGCAGAGGGACCACACAGAAGGTGAGGATGAGAGGGTCCGCCAGGGCAGAGGGACCACACAGAAGGTGAGGTCAAGAGGGTCCGCCAGGGCAGAGGGACCACATGGAAGGTGCCACTCACCGCCTTGTCCTTCAACTTCTGCACAAACTCAGCTCCTGGCACCCCGGTGACTTTCAGGATCTGGGTCAGCTGGTCCAGGTCTTGGCAGTCAGTTAAAGCACAGGCTTGATCTCTGTGGAGCCCTGAGCCTGCCCTCCCCACTCCAAGTCCTGTTCTAGCCAGCTTGGCAGATACTCCTGGCTCCAGCCCCATCTTACAGTGGCCGGTTTTTGGGACAGTTGGAGCAGGCCTCTAGAGGGTTTCCCTACAGCCCAGGAGAGGCTGCCCAGGGTGTTTTTCTGAGACTCCTCCCACCAAATCCTTTTCATTCTGAGCTGGGTGGGCAGTCCCTTGTCTCTTCACTTGCCAGGCCCATGAGGAACCCCCATCTGCTATTGAGAGATTTCCTAGCAGAGGTGGGGGCAGGAAGGACTAATTTTTATCATTTGATTATCTGCATTTTCAAACCATTCTAGGGAGTTGGTTCCTGCTTTTCCAGAGGACCCAAGTTCAGTTCCCAGGACCCATGCCAAGTGCCTTACAGCCAACCTGTAACTCCAGCTCCAGGGGATCTAACGCCTTCTTCTGGCCTCCTCAGGAAACCTGTACACACACAGCATATACCCACACAGACACACACATACACACACATAATATTAAATCTTTAAGGGGCTGGAGAAATAGTTCAGTGTTTAAGAGCACTAGCTGTTCTTCCAGAGGAACTAGGTTTAATTCCCAGCACCCACATGGCAGCTCACAGCTGTATATAGCTCCAGTTCCAGAGGATCCAACACCCTCACACAGGCAAAACACTGGTGCACATAAATAAATTAATTAATAAAAAACTAAATCTTTAAAACCATTCTAGAGTCTGGGCTTCAGAAGACTGCTTGCCTAGCATGCATGAAACCCTGGGTTCCATCCCCAGCATGGTGACACACATTGTGACCCTAGCACTTGGGAGGTGGCAGGAAGAGAAGCAGATCAAGGTCATCTTTGGCTACATAATGAGTTTGAGGACCTGAGACATAGAAGACCCTGTTTCAAAATGAAAAATAAAATAAGTCACATGTAGTGGCGCACACCTTTAATCCCAGCACTCGGGAGGCAGAGGCAGGAGGATTTCTGTGAGTTTGAGGCCAGCTTGAACTATATAGCAAGTTCTTGGGCAGCCAGAGCTACATGGTGAGATCCTGTCTGAAAAATAAAATAAAATAAATAATTCTTGAGGGAGCCTGTCTCACTACTTCACTGAGACACATTTAATTATCATTGCTGGGGGGGGCGGGTCCCCACATGGACATCATCCGCTCTGGCAAAGGATACAGTCCTTCCCCTTGAATAGGGTCTTTCCCGTCAGCATTTCTGCCATGATGCAGCCAACGGACCAGATATCCACTGCAAGGAAGGAGGGGGTGTGATCATCTGATGATCTCTAGAGCAGGTCACCAGGGCCACTCGGGGCAACTGACCACTGACCTGTCTGGTTGTAATGCATCCAGCTGAGAATCACCTCAGGGGCCCGGTACCAGCGGGTCACCACGTAGCCGGTCATCTCAGGGTCTGCATGCCGCGCCAGCCCAAAGTCCAGGATCTATGGCTCAAGGGACACAGGGAAACGAGCTGGCTGAGGAGAGGGATTCCAAGGGACAAAACCCACCTCAGCCAGAATTCCATCCACCTCCCCCTCTGTGGGGACCTGCTGTGACCCTTCACCTTCAGCTCACAGTCTTCATTCACTGCCAGATTGCCTGGCTTCAGGTCCTGGGAGGGAGGACAGAGGGGGAGAGTCAGGCTGAAGCAGAACCAGCAGGTGGTCTCTGATCTGTGGCACGCACACACACGCGCGCGCACACACACGCACACACACACGCACGCATACACAAGCATGCACACATACACACATTCCACTGCAAGAGTAGCTGGACACTTCACTTCCCCTCCACGCCTGTTTCCTCATGTGTAAGATGATACTGGACTTGGGGCTAGAGAGATGGCTCAGAGGTTAAGAGCATTGCCTGCTCTTCCAAAGGTCCTGAGTTCAGTTCCCAGCAACCACATGGTGGCTCACAACCATCTTTAATGGGGTCTGGTGCCCTCTTCTGGCCTGTAGGCATACACACAGACAGAATATTGTATACATAATAAATATTTTTTTAAAAAAAAGATGATACTGTACTCGACATCCTTTTTCCACCATGCCCCTGTCTTTAGAGCCTGAAGTACCAGCACAGGGCTCAGTGGGCAGCCACTCCCCAAAGTGTCTCCCTTATCCCCATTCTACCACATTCACCTTCTCGAGGCCAAAACATCCACAGCCCAGGTTCCTGAGAACTGTCATTGGCAGCTAGAGCACCCAGTTCCTACCCCCACACACTGCGGAAGGGCTCCAGGGTCCCTGAGGACCATGATAGACCACAACAGAGGAAGCACTCACCCTGTGGACGACACCAGCTGAGTGGATGTACTGAAAAGAAGAGAGAGGGCACGGTGAATTGGAGGCACCAGCTTGCACGCCAGCATCCAGCATCCAACCCTCTTTCTTCCCACCACAGTGTGCTGGGTACTGAGCAGCCCTTGGCCACTGTGCAGGCCACACTTACCTTCAGACCTTTGAGCATCTGGTATACCAAATACTGGACCTTCTCCTCGCTGAATTCCATCCCCATGATCTTCTGCAGATCTGTCTGCATGAAGGGCATCACCAGGTAGCTGGAAAGCAGGAGGCTTTTTATTTAGCACAGTTGCCAGCCTCCCACAGACCCAGGTGTGACCCCGGAGGGGCAGAAGTGGGGCACAGCAAGAGCCTTAAAGATGATACCAGCAAGAAGGCAGAAGAGAGTCAGGTGTGATGGTCCATGCCTGTAAGCCCAGCATTTGCAGAGCTGAAGTGAATGTTAAAGTCCAGCCTGTGCTACACGGTGGATCCCAGGGCAGGCTGGTCTACACAACATGACCTTGTCTACACGGTGGATCCCAGGGCAGGCTGGTCTACACAACATGACCTTGTCTCAAAAAAACAACAATCGGCCAGGCAGTGATGGCACAAGCTTTTAATCCCAGCACTTGGGAGGCAGAGGCAGAGAAATGTCTGTGAGTTCAAGGCCAGCCTGTTCTACAGAGTGAGTTCCAGGACAGTCACATTGTTACATAGAGAAACTCTTGGGCAGGGGAATGACCACAATGATGACAATGGAAGACAGGATTGGAAAGCTGGTTCAGGTGACACAGAGCTTGCTTACATGAGGACCGGAGCTCAAGCCTCAACACCCACATACAAAAGCTGGGTGTGATGGGGCTCAGTTGTGATCTAGTGCTGGGAAGGTGGAAACAGGAGGATCCCTGGGGCTCATTGGCCAATCAGCCTCATTTAGTTGTCAAGCCAGCGAGAGACCCTGCCTCAAAAATGAAGGAAGAGGACTGAAGCAACGGCTCCACGGTAAAGAGCACTTGCTGGTCTTGCAGGGGATCCAGGTTCAGTTCCCAGCACCCACATCAGGAGGCTCACAACCACCTGTAACTCCAGCTCCAGAGGATCTGATGCCCTCTTCTGGTGTCTATGGGCACCTGCATGCATGTGATGCACATAAACTCATGCAGGAGCACGGATGCTCATGAACTCACAGGCACACATGTGTGCTCACAAGCACTACAAACAACCATAAGGAAAAATGAGAAAGCAGGGTAGACAGTGCCTGAGGAACAACATTAGAGGTTGACCGTTGACCTCGGGCCACACACACAAATGCACGCATACCTGTACACACATATGCGGCTCCATACACATGAACACATCCACACGAAACAAAATAAAGAAGATACAGGAATAACCAGGAGAACCCAGACTGAGCTCCCTGCATCCCTGCCATAGCAGCCTGGTGGGCAGAGCGCAGGGTGAGCACCAGCACTGGAGCATGCTCAGTAAAACCAGATGGCTGTGTTCACATTCCTCAAAGGTACCCTGGCTCTGCCCTCCTCCACGCCCCCGAGCCGGCCAGCTGTGAGCCAGCAGCATCTGCCAGCATTTCCTTCTGCTTCCATCCAAAGTTTCTCTGGTAGGAGGGTCACGCTCAGCCCAGCAGGCTCTGCAAACTACAAAATGTCTGCCTTTCCAGGAAGGAAACAGGAAACAATCTTCAGCAGGCAGAGGAAGGAGGGGCCAGTGCTATTAAGCACTCAAGCGGGATTTTAAAACAGGTTAATGTCAACAACCCGGAACTGTGACTCAAGGTGGTCACGGCAAAGTTCAGGACAAAAAGCCATAGATTATAAAAGGTGTGTGTACAATACACATACACCGTTATATCTATAAATATATAAAAATATGTATAGACATTATATATATAAATTTCCCTCTTGAGACAGGATCTCGTGTATCCAGACTCATCTCCAGTTCACTATGAGGCTGAGGATGACTTTGAACTTTTCATCCTTCCACCTTTGACCCTCCAACGTTGGCATTACTGGCATACACCACCATCCCCAGTTTATTCAGGGCTAGGGATAGAACCAGGGCCATGCATTCTAGGCAAGCACTCTGCCCACTGAGCTGCAGCCCCAGTCCCCTGAAGTGAATGAACACTGTAGTGGCTTTTCATTTGTATTTTAATAAATAAAGCTTGCCTGAGGATCAGAAAAGTAAAACAGCCACACTGACCAGGCAGCAATGACACACACCTTTAATCCCAGTAGCCACACTAACTTGCCATAGAAACCAGGCAGGAGTGGTACATGCCCTTAATCCCAGAACTAGAGAGGAATATAAAACGGCAAAGACAGCTCTCAGGCTCAGTCTCGTTCTGAGATTCATGGAGGCAGGATCACCCTTTGCAGACTGAGGTTGAGGTAAGAGTCAGTGGCTGGCTGCTTTGCTTTTCTGATCTTTGGGTTGAACCCCAATATCTGTCTCTGAGTTTTTATTAATCATGTTTCAAAACACACACACACACATTTTCTTTTCTTTTATTTTAAAATAGGGTCTCATTATGTAGCCCTGTCTGGCCTGGAACTGAATATGTAGAAAATGTTGACCTGGAACTCACGGGGCTCTACCTGCCTCCTAAGTGCTGAGATTACACACATACACCACTTTGCCTAGTACTTTGCTTCTGTAAGTTATTGCTGAGGGCTGGAGGGGGGTCACTCAGCAGTTAAGAGCACTTGCTGCAGCTGGGCAGTGGTGGTACACAACTTTAGTCCCAGCACTCGGGAGGCAGAGGCAGGCAGATCTCTGTGAGTTCGAGGCTAGCCTGGTCTACAGTTTCAGGACAGGCTCCAAAGCTACACAGAGAGCTCTTCCTAGATGACTCAAGTTCAATTCCTAACATCCTCATAAGGCAACTTGCAACTGCGTGTAATTTCAGGGGCACCTTCACTCATGTGCGTGTACAGGCACACACACACACACACACACACACACACACAGAGTTTTAAATAAATCTTTAAGCCTCTCTTCTTTCTCCAACCTTGGAGAAGAGTTCACCTTCTTCACTGCCATCATATACGTTCTCTCACAACCTTATCATGCTTTCTGCTCCTGCCTCAAACTGCTGGCATCAAGGTTGCCAATGACCACCCTCTCAAACACAAAGACTCACCAGGCAGGCGGTGGTGGCACACGCCTTTAATCCCAGCACTTGGGAGGCAGAGGCAGGTGGACCTCAGTGAGTTCAAGGCCAGCCTGGGCTACAAAGGGAGTTCCAGGATGGCCAGGACTATCACACAGAGAAACCTTGTCTCAAAACACCACCACCAACAACAACAACAAAAAACCACAGAGATTCCTTTTTTCCCCATATGTCCTTTTGCTAAGCATCAACTCCCTCACAGTTGCCTGCCGGGACTCTGGATCAGCACCATTGTACCCCATTTTGCCATGAGCTATCCCTGGGCTTCAGCTATCGCCCATGGAGATGATTCTAGCCTGGTCTACATGCATTCTCTCCTCTCCTACAGTTTCACAGGCTCTGTATGAATGCAGGACCCTAGGTGGAGGTTGTTATCTTTTGCTCCAGGTCTGTTCTACCTTGGGTTCCTGAATTGGAACTCCCGATCACCTGCACCTACCTCCCTCAGCCACCATGTCTCAACAGATGCAATGACTCCTGTCAGGACAGCCTGAGTGGGTCTCAGATCTGCCCTCCATATCCCACACTGTAAAGTCGATCAAAGTCGGGGTCCTCAACACCGCTGTCACTCCTTCCTCCCCGCCCCTTTCTCTTCGCTGCCGCTCATATCCCCCAAATGTGACAGACCGTCCCAGCATTCTGGTTAAAACCTCCATAGTTGGTGGGTTGGGGATGTGGCTCAGTTGGTAGAGCGCCGGCCTAGCATGCACAAAGCTCTGAGTTCAATTCCTAGCACCAATGCTTGGAATCTGAGCACTTGGGAACCAGAGGCAGGAGGATCACACATTCAACATCACCCTCAATTGCTTAGGTAGCCGTGGGATGGGATGGGGGACAACCTGTGATACCTGATGATACCTGAGAGAGTCTCTCTAAACACAGCACAGGGCACCAAAAACGCTCCCATGACCTCTGTGGCACCGAGGTAGCCGAGCAGCTTGATGGAGACTGCTTTCGGCTGCCACTCACACCAATTCTCAGCGTCACTCAAGCCGTTCCTCCTTGTCCAGGCGTGCGCAGGCAAAACCTGACACTTCACGACTAAGCGTCCTGTTTGTGTTTGTTTGTAACAGCCAAACTCCATCAGCCAGATTGTCCAGGCCCCCAGAGCCTCACCGTCACTTCCCGCTAGGAGAAAACTCTAGGTATCGTGAGGTCCAAAGCCACACCTGGCCCCCAGGAACTGGGGGGGGGTCGTTAGTGCACACCCTAGGAGGGCCAGCAGTCCTCTTCATGGTACCAGGGCCTGGTCATAAGGTGTAGGAGCCCTGCAGATAGCTCTGGGGGCCGGGCACTCTATAGTCCCTCACTCAGAGCTGAGATACCTTTCCAGAGAGGACCTCAGTGTAACAGCAAAGAGATGTAAGACCCCCCTTTCCACCCAACTCTGTGGAAGCTACCCTCCCCCAAAATATTTCCAAGCCGCCATTAAGATCTGACAATCCCCCAATCCCCGTGCAGCCCGACTCACAAATCTTGGAAGTTTCGAAGGGAAGAGGCAGGAGTGAAGACATCCAGGAGCCCAATGACCTGGGGAAAGGGTCACCAGTGAGGCTAGATTGCCATCACCCCTCTTCCTCCTCCCCGGGGCCTCAGCCACCCAGGGCCACCATCCAGGTCACCCTCTGCTAGCCCAAGTTGCCATGGAAAAAGTATGAGGGCCCAGGCAGAAAAGGAAGTTTGCAATAACAATGACGGAAGTCAGAATGTGGCCAGCCCATTGCTCCCAAATTTGGGGTGCGGGGTGAACAAACCTACTTCCGACTAACAGATCATGAGGGTCAATGTGTCAATGAAAAGCGTTGGGACCTTGGATCTCAGCTCCAGCCTTGGACCTTGGGTCTCCAGCTATGTCTGTCAGTCTGTCATTGCCTGTGACAAGGCTGGCTCAGAGCCAGGGGAAGCCCCCTCCACCTCACCTCACTGGGGAGACATTGGCTGACAGGGTTCAGGACTCACAGGGGACAAGGCTCTGACATCACTATCTGGACTTCTGAGTCCAGAGCTGGGTCCCTGTCTGTTTCCATCAGACAGAATGGTCAAATGCCCGGACACCAGCCTGCCTTGACCTCCAATCTCAGCTCTGCCACTGATAAACCAATAACCCAGGAATCTTTCTGTGCCTCAGTTTCCTCATCTGTGCCACGGATGGTATGTATTGGGAATTATATAAGTTAGCCAGCATTCGCATAAAGTAGCCTGGCATGCTTTAAGTACTCAGTATCTGTTATCAGCCTTGGAGTCCCTGTATGGAGACAGCAGTAGCTCAAGTGTCCAGGCCCAGCAGGACTAGAGTTCTCACAGAACCAATCACGAAAGTCTCCTGTGTCTACTTCCTCCTCACAAACGAGATAAGGTAGTGTTTTTTTCTGGGAAGTGAGTTGGGCAAGCCCTGGCACCTTCTCTGGGGCTAAGGACCTGAGAAGCTAGGGTGGAGCAAGGAAGATTCTTTCTCCTGCACCCTGCACCCTGGACCCCGGGCAGGCCACTCCTGGGTCTCTCATCCTGCCCCCTGATCCCCAACGCGTCCACACCCCTGCCGCATCCTACGTTTTCATGGTGCATATGCTTCAGCAGTAGAAGCTCGCGGTAAGCGCGCTTGGCAAAGATCTCCGACTGGAAGGGCCGGCTCAGCTTCTTGATGGCCACCTTCTCCCCTGTCCGCTTGTCGATGGCCGAGCTGCGGGGTCACAGGCAGGTGAGGGGGAAGGGCGGCGCAAAGAGCCCAGACTCAGGATCCCTCCCTCCCTGTCCTAGGCCACTCCGACTCCGTATTCCCCAGGCTGGTTGAAGAGCAGGAATTGGGGGGGGGGGGCAGCAGAGTATTGCGTCGCGAGGGTGGGGTGGGGACACCGGGAAAGGGGCAGCAAGGCAGGGGCAGGAACAATTCACACTGAGTGGATGCAAAGCAGGCCGGGAGTCCCTACTCTGCGGATGTGGCAAGTTCCCCTCTTGGGGCCTCAACTGCCACTGCAGGGATCTGTCCCACGAACTCCGAGGTCCCTTTTAAAAGTTACAGCCTTGGAGAACCAGATTCGGCAGCGACTCAACCCACAGGGGCCCGAATGCGGCCGGGTGAGCGCGGGGAGGCTGCCTAGAGGTGTGGCCCGCGTCTCCTCTGCCTCCTGGGGTCCCCGGGTCTCACCACACAGCTCCGTAGGCCCCGCTGCCGACGTGCGCCGGCGCCAGGTAGGTCTTGGGCAGCTCCCAGGCGGTCTTGTTGATGTCCTGCTTGTAGAAACCCCTTTTCCGGGTGAGGCTCATCCCGCACCCCGTGGTGGCGGCCCTGAGCGGCGGCTGCGGTGGCTTCCCGCGGGCTCCCGGCCCGGGTGTCCCGCCGCGGTCCCCTCCCGCCCCGCGCCCGCTCCTCCCCCGTGGGGCGGCGCACCTGCCGCCTCGCCCAGGTGCGTCCCCGCCCCGGCTCGCCCCGCCGCCCGCGCTCCGGACTCCGCCCATCCCCGGTGGAGGCCCCAGGCTCCACCGGCCACCTGCTGCAGGTGCGGGGTGCCCTGCAGGAAGGGGTGCCTGCGAGGCTGCCTGGATCCCTCCAGCCCTGTAGCATGAGCTGGGCATGGGGCAGGGGGGCGGTGCTGATAGTTTGAGAAATAAAACCCCACAGATGCAAGGCATGGTGGCTGAGATCTGTAATCTGTGCATAGGAGAGGCAGTTCAGTGCGTAGCGAGTTCAAGGTCAGACGGGGTAAGACCCTGAGGAAGGAGGGAGAGAAGGAAGGGAGAGAAAGAGTGGGGAGAGAATAGAGATGAATGGAATGAAGGAGGGAGGGGGAGGAAGGGAAGAAGGAAAGGAGGCTGGGAAACTGTCATCCTTGGCGATAAAGTAAATTGGAGGCCAGCATAGGTTACATAGAGAAACCCTGACTCAAAACAACTTTGAAGATGGAGAGGTTTAAAAGCCTGTACCACTCTTGAAGAGGATCTGAGTTTGGTTCTCAACACCTATGTCATTATACACATGTTAAAAAAAAAAAAAAGAAACAGATGTGGTGGCACACATCTTTAATCCCAGAGAAACCCTGTGGCAAAAAAAAAAAAAAAAAAAAAAATCACGGGGTGGAGGGGGAACTCAGCAACAAACAAAAACCCTAAAACTCGTGTGATTCTAAATGGGTTCTTTTCTTTTCTCTTGGTTTTTCATGACAGGGTTTCTCTATGTAGCCCTGGCTGTACTGGGCTCAAACTCACGGAGATCTGTCTGACTCTGCCTCCTGAGTGCTGGGATTAAAGGTGTGTGCCACCACTGTCCGGCGACTTCTTTTCTTTTTAAGAAAAATAATTGATGACTCCTAGATCCTAAGGTTCATCACTGACCGGGGCTCAGCATCTGTTCCTCTTTTCCCCATTTTTTTTTTCTGAAACAATATCTAGGCATCAAATTGTTCTTCATCTTACACCCAGTCAATAGCAGCTAGTTCTACGGTGCCCAGTATTCACAAAGGTTCAAATGTCCAGGGGAAGTGTGTTTATTCGTCATTGGTTTTTGAGTGGCGGTTTTTGAGACAACGTCTCACTAGGTAGCCTTTAGCTGGCCCAGAACTTTCTATGTAGACCAGACTGGTCTCTAACTTATAGACTCCGCCTTCAGAGTGAACATCCAATTCTGAGTACAGGTTTTTGCTTGGTTTCTAAGGCCACATGAATGGCACTATCTTGTGTGGTTCCAGGGCGATTTTGTTTTCAAATAGAATCACGCCTGCTCTGGAAGAAGAGCTCGTGCATGCCCTCTAGGTATGTCCCACCCTCCCTGGCTTCTCTGCGAAAGGACTGGGGGGCCAGCTTGCTTCGTTGTCATGGAGGCTTCCGGGAGACCCTGTCAGGCTGTGTGCAGACCCCAAATTACCCAACTGCTTCTTCCACGCTGTCTGCAGATCAATTTCAGGGGACCAACCCCACAGAAATGTTTAACACGTGCTGTGGGCGTGGCATCTGTCTTTAAGAACGTATCAAAGCTGTGTAAGAATGAGAGAGTCAGCCCACTGGGTGTGAAAAAATTATCTAATAAACATCCGTGCCTGCCATGTGCCGGCCATTAGTGTTTTACATATTCCACTCCAGGGCAGAAGGCTGGTGAGTCAGGCTGAACATCCTCAGCAGAGAAGTGGCAAACAGGCATAGGGGGTTAAGTAATTAGCTAAAGGTCACACAGCAGAACTGGGTGAAGATGTGGGCATGGTAGCCCTGGAGCCCAGGCTCTGGCCAGCAAAGCTTAGTGGTGTCCCCAAACCACCTGGAATGGTAAGGATGTAGTTCCCTTGGTTCAGCCCACTTCCTGCTCATCCCTTTCCTTGGTCCTGAGACAAAGGAAGGGTTGACAGTGGGAGTGTGAGGCCCTCTGGGTCGGTGGTTCTTGTTTAAGGAACTATATTTCTGGAAGCCACATACTAGGGATGAACATAGGCTAGAGAGAGTCAGCTCTGAGAAACAGAGTTCCCTTTGGGGTTGAGAGAAGAGGGGCTAGGGTCTCTGCAGGGTGCTAGAGTCGACCCCAGAAAGGTCAGAAACCCCAGGGAAGCCCTCAAGGCCCTGGAGTGTCCCCCCCACCCCAGCACAGCTGGTCACTCTGGACTCCTCTTGAGCAAAGGTCAGGAAGTGACTCAGGCCTTAGACTCAGCTGGGGATGACCCTCACCTTGGGCCTTGCAGGGCTGGGGTTTACTCAGCAGCCTGGCAGCCTTGGAGGGAACTGCCTTCAATCCAGTGAGGGGAGTCACTGAGGGCATGAGGGGGAGGAGATGGGAGGGAGGAGGACTAGGAAGAGAGGAGGAGGGAGGAGAGAGGAGGAAGGAAGGCTCACCAAGGGCATCATGGGTAGCTGGATTCTCTAAGCTCTAAGGACCTCAGCCCCTCTTCCTCTCAGACACTAAGACACTGCAGGGCTGGGGTGGGGGCATGGAGAAATTCGGGGACCCAGCCTTGGAAGGAGACCTGAATTCCCAAGGCTGGCACTGCCTTCTATGTGACTTTAAACCAAAATCTTAGCCCATCCTGGCCAGAGTGCCCTTGCAAAACAGGTGAAGTAGAAGTTCCTTGGTTTGTGAGGTTATGTCCGGACAAACTCACCTTTCCCGGTGGTGGTGGCGCACGCCTTTAATCCCAGCACTAGGGAAGCAAAGGCAGGTGGATCTCTGTGAGTTTGAGGTCAGCCTGGTGTACAAGAGCTAGTTCCAGGACAGGCTCCAAAGCAACACAGGTAAGCCCTGTCTCGAAAAATCAAAAGAAAAAAACATTGACAACATTTTGGGGCTCAGTGGTTAAGAGCACCAATTGCTTTACCAGGGGACCCGGGTTCAGTTCCCAGTACCCACATGGCAGCTCACAGCTGTCATAACTCCAAGACCTGACGCTCTCACACAGACATGTGCACAGGCAAAACACCAATGCACATAAAAATAATAAAAATTTTTAAAAAATATTTTTTAAAAAAGATTTATTTATTTTTATGTGTATGTGTTTTTTGCCTGAAGGCATGTGTCAATGCCTGGTGCCCATAGGGGCCAGGAGGGAGCACTGGATCCCTGGAACTGGAGTTGGCAGTAGTTAGGAGCCACCATTTCTATGCCAGGAACCAAACCCAGGTCCTCGGCAAGAGCAGCTGGCGTCCTTAACTGCCCAGCCATCTGCCTCCCTTCTACAAACTTATGTGTGTATGTTTGTGGGTATGTGCACATGTAAAACCCTCAGAGGCCAGAAGAGGACCTCTGAGTCCCCAGCTGGAGTGACAGGCAGTCATGAGCCACCTTATATAGGTGTTGCAAGCGTGACTCTGGCCCTCTGCAAGAACAGTAGGCCCTGTAACTGCAGGGCCATCTTATCAGCCCCGCTTGCACTTTTTCTATTTATTATTGTTAAGTGTGGATGTGTGGGCAGAGGACAACTTTGGGGGGCAGTTGTTGTCTCCTTCCACTTTGTTGAGGTGTGTGTGTTGGGGGGGTCTCTTGTTTCTGTTGCTCTTGTACCCCAGGCTGGCTGGCCCATAGGCTTCTGGGTAATTTTCCTGTTTCTACTTCATAGTGCTGAGATTATAGATGTGAGTCACAGCATCCGGCTTTTAAGAGATACTGATTTATTTTTGTTTTTTATTCGTGTGTGTATGTGTGTGTGTGTGTGTGTGTGTGTGTATGAATATCACGTATGTGCAGGTGCCTTTGGGAACTATAAGAGAACATTGATTCCCAGGAGCTGGAGCTATAGGTGGCTGTGAACTGTGAACGTGATGAAAACCCGGACTCTGTGACAATAGTGACCTCTCTTAATCACTGAATATCTCTCCAGCTCTGAAAGTCTCTTGGGCGCTGAGTGTCTCTCGGGCTCTGAGCTTCTCTCAGGCTTTGAACATCTCTCCCACTCTGAACATCTCTCAGGCTCTGAGCGTATCTCTGGCTCTGAACATCTCTCCCACTCTGAGCATCTCTCAGGCTCTGAGCGTCTCTCCGGCTCTGAGCGTCTCTCCAGCTCTGAGCATCTCTCTGGCTCTGAGCGTCTCTCGGGCTCTGAGCGTCTCTCCGGCTCTGAGCGTCTCTCCGGCTCTGAGCGTCTCTCCCACTCTGAGCATCTCTCAGGCTCTGAGCGTCTCTCCGGCTCTGAGCGTCTCTCCAGCTCTGAGCATCTCTCTGGCTCTGAGCGTCTCTCAGGCTCTGAGCATCTCTCGGGCTCTGAGTGTCTCTCCGATTCTGAGCGTCTCTCCGGCTCCGCAGTCAGCCTCTTCTGGGTTCCAGAGAGCAGGCCATCAGTCTTGTGCAGTAAGTACTTTTGCTCACCTAGATGTCTCCCTGGCTTCTTTGCTTCTTCCCACTTTGAAACAGTCTTTTTCATTTTATTTGGGCTTTTCATATTAGCATACAGAGTAATGGGTTTCATTACGGCATTTCATACATACTATGTTTTTGTTGGTCCTTCTCTACATCCCTCCCTGTTCCTTATGCCCATCCCCCTTCCCCTGGTGGGTCCCCCTCCCCTATGCATCCCTTCTGCTTTTGTGGCAATGATTCTGTTCTCTCTGCTCCCCTAAGATCTCTTCTTCCGCTCTCAAGGGCTCTTCCTCGAAGTTATGACCTACCCTCCTCCACCATCGTATACAAACACATTAGGTACAGCTTAGCATCCAGGATCCTCCGTCAGAGACATGTGTCTTATTTGCATTTCTGGGTGGGTCTGGCTTCCTTCAGTTCACGTAACAACCTTCAGTTCTATCCATTGTCCTACAAATGTCATGACTTCATTCTTCTTCACGACTGCATGGAATTCCACTGTGCATATGTAAGGCATTTTCTTGTTCAGTAACCTGTTGATGGGCATGTAGGTTGGTCCTTTTCCTGGCCCTTGTGACTAGAATGGCAGTGACCAGGGATGCTCAGGCATCTCTGTGGTGTGCTCTCGAGTCCTCAGGGCATGCACCTGTTTGTAACTTTTAAAAGTTTTCTTTTTTTGAAACAGGGTCACTCTGTATCCCTGGCCAGCCTGTAACTTTCTATGTAGACAGCACAAGGTGGACGTTCAATGTTCAATCACCTGGCTGAGGGCGAGGGTAGGACGCCTGCCACTTCTAGCCTCAATCAAGAGCATCATTCATCTGCCCCATCACACCAGCTGGAGCTCCATTACAGAGCAGGAAGATAGTAGGTGGGCTCCTTTTCACGTGTATGTGGGGCACTGTATAGTCTTAGGAACGTGTCGTTCCCAGTATAGGCAAACTAGGTTCTCACACCAAGCCAGTAGGGCAGGGGTTCTGCTGTGAGCAGGTTGAATTTGTTCCTCACTGCAGGAGAGCATATACCAGAGGGTCCTGGGAACAGGAGGTTAAGGCACTGACCTAGAGGTGCTCTGGGTTGGGTTAGGTAATTTGGGGGCAGGTTTACAGAAACCAGCTCCCTTCCCAGAGAATAACAGTGAAAGAGACCATGTCAGACGATGCTGAACTTGGGGCCAGTGCACCATAGACCCCATGCAAACCCCACCCCATCAGGGGACATGGAGCAAGTACAGCTCTGTTTATTCTTTGGTCCTCCCAGTGTCACAAGTGGGCTCCACTCCACTCACATCCAACTCCTCTGTTAAATGTAAGAACCAACACCTGGTTGCAAGGGTTTATTCATAGATTCATTCAGCGTTTGTGTGCTGAGGCACCGTGGACGTGGCTCTCTGGGTAATGTGCATGTCACGTGTGGTGGTTTGAAAGAAAATGGTCCCCAAAGGGAGCGGCATTTTTAGGAGGTGTGGCCTTGTTAGAGGAAGTGTCACTGTGGGGGTGGGCTTTGAGGCCTCATATGTGCTCAAGTCATGCCCAGTGTGGCAGTCTCCTGCTGCTGCCTGTGGAACCAGATGTAGGACTCCCAGCTCCTTCTCCAGCACCACGTCTGCCCGTGCACCACCGTGTCTGCCATGATGATGATGGACTGAACCTTTGAACTGTAAGCCAGCCCCAGTTAAATGTTCTCCTTTATAAAAGTTGCCATGGTCATGGTGTCTGCTCACAGCAATGGAAACCCTACCTAGAGCACAATGTAAAGGTGAGGACCCGAGAACAGATCCCTGGTCCCTGCGAGGCACACGCTTGTAATCCCAGGATGGAGGAGCAGGGACAGGAGCTTCTCTAGGACTTGCTGGCCAACTTGTGTAGCCAGACTCTGGAGTTCCAGGTTCAGGGAGACATGCCGCCTCAAAGCTGCCTCTGTGGTAAAGGCTCTTGCTGACCTGAGCCGGGTCCTAGGACCCACAGTGAGAGAAGAGAACAAACTCTCAAAAGTTGTCTTCTGACCGCTAAGTGATGTCAAATGCACAGACAGACAGACACACACACACACACACACACAAATATGTAAAATTTAAAAAGGGCCTGGAGAGATGGCTCATCAGTTAAGAGCACTTTTTATTCTTGGACCCAAGTTCAGTCCTTAGCACCCACATCAAGCAGCTCATAACCACCTGTAACTTCAGTGTCAGGGGATCTGAGCAGCTCTTCCAACCTCCTTGGACACTTGCATGCTTGTGGTACACATACAGAGGGACATATGCAAAAATTTTAAAAATTATTAAAAAAGTAAGGGGAGATGAATTGAGGAAGACATCCCAGCATTGAGTTCTGGCCTTGAGAGGTGTGTGCACAGAACAAACATTAAAAACAAAACAAGGGCTGGAGAGATGGCTCAGAGGTTGGGAGCGCTGACTGCTCTTCCAGAGGTCCTGAGTTCAAGTCCCAGCAACCACATGGTGGCTCACAGCCATCTATGAGATCTGGTGCCCTCTTCTGGCCTGCAGGTGTACATTCAGGCAGAACGCTATATGCATAATAAATGAAAAAAGGAAAAGAAAACAAAATCAAAACAAAATCCCAGCTGGGTGGTGGTGGCACACACCTTTAACCCAAGCACTTGGGAGCAGAGGCAGGTGGATCCCTGTGAGCTTGAGACCAGCCGTGTCTACAGAGCAATTGCCAGGACAGCCAGGGCTACACAGAGAAACCCCAAAAGAAAGAAAAATTGCTGATATTTAACAACTGGGTTTAGCCAGGTGTAGGACGGGTTCCCAGGAGTGGAATGAAGCTCTGTCCAGCCTGCTTGGCTATGGCGCTCCCTAGTGGAGAAAGTCAATAAGAACAGCTCATCTGAGAGATGCCTCTCAAGGGTCTCTCCATTCCGGACTCCTTGATCACCTCCTCACAGCCCACTCTCCAGTGCTGGGAAGATGTGGTCCCAGGCAGGTCTGACTTTGTCATTTTTACCAGTTTTGTGCCCTGTGAGTGTCTGGATACTGTCCTTGTCACTGCTGGTCCCCAGGCACTCTGCCTGTTCCCTTGCTCAGTAAATTCTTTTTTCTCTTCTTTTTAAAGATTTATTCGTTTTTATTTTTTATGTGTATGGGTGTTTTGCATACCATATGTGTGCAGTACCTACAGAGACCAGAAGAGGGAGGTAGATCATCTTCCATTGGAGTTACAGTCGGTTGTGGTGCGCCCTGTGGGTGCTGGGAATTGAATCCAGTCCTCTGAAAAGCAATCAGTGTTCACAACTGCTGAGCCATCTTTCCAGCCCTTCGTTATGTTCTTGGTGCACAAATGGCCAGAGATGGTTGGATTTCTGGGTTCAAGTGGAAAGGAGGTGGGCGCCATTTGGAGACTCAGAAGATTGGACTGGAGGCAATAGTGTGTGCTTGGAATGGGGTCCACTGTGGAGCTTCTAGGGGCGGAATGGCTGTTCAGTGGCCTTGATCTGTCCTGGGCTTTGTCTGTTTATTGACAGGATCTCATGCAGCCCTGGGGGGGGGGGCTTCAAACTCGTTATATACCCAAGGGTGTCCTTGAACTTCTGATCTTCCCGCCTCCACTTCCCTGGTGCTGAGATTACAAGTGTGGGTCCCTAAACCCAATTATGTCTTGCTGGGGATGGAATGCCAGGGCTTTACCAACTGAGCCACATCCCTAGCCCTCTGCCCCTTTTCCCGACGTCTGAAGTGAAGTGGTGTTCACAAAGTTCAGCCTAGGTTAATAAAGGACCTGGCTGGAATCTGGGGTCTTCTCTCTCTTTGCGGTCACACCAAGCTTCTATTCCGTTGGTGGCTGTTTCCTCCAGGCAAACGTCCATGGTGGCCTTCAGAATTCCTTGGCCCCAAATTAGGACAAGGAAATAAATAAAAGCATGGCTTGGTGATCATGGTTATGGGGGATGTCAGCCTTCTCACACGGCATCATCTATCTGTGCTGCCCCCAGCCGGGTCTATGGCCAGCGAAGCCATAGGATTTAAGAGGGGCCTGGGTGGTGGTGGTGCACACCTTTAATCCCAGCACTCAGGAGCAGAGACAGGAGGATCTCTGTGAGCCTGATGTACAAGAGTGAGTTTCAGGACAGCCAGGGCTGTTGCACAGAAAACCCCTGTCTCAGGGTTTAAGATATAAGATTTAAGACTTAAGATGCACAGCCTTCATGAGTCATCACCCGTGTTGGGACATGACTTGATGGTGATTCAGCTGCTCGAGTCGCCCACACTCTTGCAAGTAACCCCAATAAACTCATTGCTCTGCCAAGCTGGACACGGACGGAATCCTTACCTTGGTTGCCTCTCTCTGTATTTCCCCAAGAAAAGTCATGAATCCCGTAGGAAAGCAGGGTATGGGCCAGTGAGAGGGCTCAGGAGGTAAAGGTGCCTGCTGCCAAGCCTGACGATCTGAGTTTGAATCCCCTGGGACCCATGCAGTGAAATGAGAGAATCAACTCCCACCAGCTGTCGTCTGACCCATACACAACAGTATGCACACACTTGTGCACACAAGATGAATAAATACAATGTAAAAAAAAAACACAATAAGGGGCTAGAGAGATGTCTGAGCCATTAAAGGTGTGAACTCGACTTCCAGAGGTCCCAAGTTTGGTTCCCAGCACCGATGTCCAGGGACTCACGAGTGCCTGCAGCTCAGGAGGTCATACTCCTCCTCTGGCCTCCTCGGGCACCTGAATTACACACACACACACACATGCACGCACGCACACACACGCATGCATACACACACGTGCACACACTCACTCACACATGCACATATGCACACACACTCACACACATGCACGCATGCACTCATGCACTCACACATGCACGCATGTGCACACATGCACATGCGCGCGCACACACACACTCACACACACACGTCATTTTAAAAGCCTTTAAAAAGTCCCTTTAAAGCAGGATCCTCCCTGCCTTCTCTAGACCCCATGACCCCATGGAGCCCCTAGGTCTCATGGCACCCACACTTTCTGGGCGTGCTCCTGTAGATCAACGTCAAGAACTAGGTCACACCCTTTACAGCTGTGTGACCTTGAACAGATGAACACGTGTCTCTGGGCTCTGTCACCTGTTAGTCAGGACAGCACCTTCCACCTGGTCAGGGACGGAGGAGGTTGTGATGATTGACACATGGCCCTTGGAGTTTTAGGCCTTGCTTGAAGCACTCCCTCCCTCCCTGCAGAACCGGACACAGCCACAATCCACCAGCCATGCCTGGCCTCACAATTCCCCAGCCCTTCTGTGACTCTCGTTAACATGCTGACTGTTCCTACAGACGAGAACAAGAACGTTGAGTTCAGGAGGGTCAGGTCTTTGCCTGATGCCTGTTCCCAGAACCCTAGTAGCACCCATTGGTGGCAGAGGAGGGAATGTCAGGAGTGGGTGGGGCTTCGTCACGGGCACTCTTGGTACCACTGTGTAGCTGTCATTTGGCACCTGATGGGTAGTCAGCTTACCTTCCTGCCTGGGGCTGTGCCAGCTCACATGTCCTGCCAGCTGTGGCGATGGGGTCATGACCCAGCCCAGACTCCCGTGTGCCCTGCCAGTCACCTCAGGGCCAAGATGCTTCTCCAGGACAGAGGTCACTGGGCCTGACCGTTCCACTCCTTCTAGGTAAATATCCGTGTCTCCAATCAGGGTCAAAGAGACCAAGCAGGCCTGGGCTGGCAGCTGTGACCCTGACTGCAGCTCTGAATTCATGTCCTTGGGTGTGTGGCCTTAGATAAGTCAGACAGCCTCTCTGGCTGCATGGACTTTTGAATATATATGTACCAGCCTGGTCTATAGAGCAAGTTCCAGGACAGTCAGGGCTACGCAGAGGAACCCTGTCTGGAAAAAACAAAAACAAAAACCAGAAAAGAATTGAACTTGAGTCCTCTGGAAGAGCCAGTAACCCCAGAGTGGCCAGTGTTCAGACGGGGTCCAGCCCAGTCCTTCTTGCAGGAGTCCCTCCAGGGACCCTCCTCAGCCACACTTGGGAAGGGCCATCCTGCTCCCCTTTGGGGATCTAAAAGTAGCTCTCTTGACTTCATCCAGTTCTGCACTCACTTTCCAGAAAGTTCCATCTGGCTTTATAATCGTGGCTCCCCCTTTTCATCACCATGCAAATCTCATGACCTTTTCTCTCCCCTTTTCTCCTGGGGAGATGTAGCCAGTGCTGGGCGGGGAGACAGCTCTCAGTTAGAGGTGCACCGAGGCAGAGTGTGTATCAGTGGCCATTGTGAAAACACCCTACCTCACCAGCTCCCCAAGACCAAACCACAGCCCTGGACGTGAGAAAGCACCGAGTACTGGCAAGAAGGCTCTGCAGATAAAAGCACTGGCCTCCAAGCCTGACAACCTAAGTTCTTTCTCCAGGATCACAAGTTAGATATAAAATGTTTTTTGAGACAGGGTTTCAAATATATGTGTGTGTGTGTGTGTGTGTGTGTGCGTGTGTGTGTGTGTATAAAATTGTTATTATTATTATTTAAGAAGCACTTTAGAGCCGGGCATTGGTGGCGCACGCCTTTAATCCCAGCACTTGGGAGGCAGAGGCAGGCAGATCGCTGTGAGTTCGAGACCAGCCTGGTCTACAGAGTTAGTTCCAGGACAGGCTCCAAAGCCACAGAGAAGCCCTGTCTTGAAAAACCAAAAAAAAAAAAAAGAAGAAGAAGCAGTTTAGAAGAGACAGAAAAGAACATCTCAGAGAGCTAAGCACACGGTGCCACGATACAATCAACACACACACCGAGAAAATGAGAAAGGAAAATGAATAGCATCTTGATTGACAGGGATGAGCCCCTCCCTCATAGCATCTTCTGCCACACCCTCTCACAATCAGAGGCTGCCCCACCTACCTATGGGCCCCGCCCGGGAAGGAGGCTCAGTGTGAGCCTGGCCTGATTAATGGCCTGCCCTGTGATACCCACCCTGCATCTCCCAGACACCTCAGGGCGTATCCCTACCTTCATTCGCCCTCACTGAGGAGTCTGTGCCTTCCCGGATGTCTTCCTTGTCTTGTAGCACCCACGCCCTCCATTCCCGCATCCTCCTTACTCAGCCTGGACGCTCCTTGGGCTGTCACCACTCCTGGGTGTTTGCTCCTGTCTGGAAAGTCCTTCCTTTGACTTGTTGAGGTCACACCACCCCAGGCTCCCCGAGTCTGGCTCAGGGCTGGTCCCCAGAGCCTGCACACACAGCTTTCCCCTCCTTTGACTCCTGGAGGGTTTAGGGTACAGCAGTACCAAATTTAAGAATGATCTGTGAAAACAAACAAATAAAAAAAAATTTAAAAAGAAAATGGTCTGAAGTTTTTAAATGAGTCCACAGTACAAGTTTTGGGAGGGCGGAAGCGGCTCCTTTGCCCTGAGGTCCCTGACTACTTAGCAGTGTGCAACGAAGTTGAAGCTGTGCATTGTTTATTCGGAGGGGACTGGGTACCTATCAAGACCCTGAGGGTCAGCCGGGCCGTGGCGCACGCCTTTAATCCCAGCACTCGGGAGGCAGAGGCAGGCGGATCTCTGTGAGTTCAAAGCCAGCCTGGTCTACAGAGAACAAGTTCCAGGACAGGCTCCAAAGCTAAAGAGAAACCCTGTCTCAAAAACAAACAAACAAACAAACAAGACCCTGAGGGTCTGGGGACAGGGGTAACACGCTTGTTCTCAAGCAGTGTCTGCCTACAGAGGATCTGCTGCAGGACAGGGGGCCGTGAAGACAGCCAGCCTATAGGAAGTTTGTTCCTTCCTTCCTCCCTGTGGGCCCCAGGGATCGAACTCAGATCCTCAGGTTTAGCAGCAAGCACCTTTACTCACAGAACCATCTTGCTGCCCCCCACCCCCATCCATGTCTAGTTATTGGCTTCTCAGCCCTGACCCCACTGTATATTCGCTCAGGTGAGCCCTCCGCGGGAGGGACTGACCTCACACTGCAGAATATTTAACTTATTCCCGGGCTCCCCCAGCCCACATGCTAGGATCATGTCAAGGGTGAGAACCCAAAGTGTATTCTGACCCTGCCAATAGTCCTTGGTGCCAAGATAAAACGGGGCAAAGAAGGGAAAATCATTTGATTTTCTATGATTTAGAATTTTTTACATTTAAATAATTTAATTAATTAATTTGTGTGTGCAGGGGTATGCACATGCCACAGTGTGTGGGAGTAGGGTCAGAGGATGCACTTTTGGGAGTCTGTTCTCTCCTTCCACTGTGTGGGTTCTTCTGGGGATCAAACTCAGGTTGTCAGTCTTGGAAGCAAGCCCCCTTACCCACTGAGCTATTTCACCACCCCTGATAACAATTCTCTGGTGTATTTCAGATCATGGCTATGTTGCGAGGCTGGCCCTGAACACTACCTTAGCTCCTACCTTAGCCTCCCAAATGTTACAGCAGAGGATTGTGATCTGTGAGTCTACCCCTAAATAAATAAGCTTTTATTATTATACTCAATTATGAGCTAGTGTGGGATTTCTTTCTAGCATCCTTCTTCTTCTTCTTCTTTTTTTTTTTTTTAAATGTGTAGCCCAGGCTGGCCTCGAACTCGTGATCCTCCTGTCTCTGCCTCCTTCAGCAAATCCTACCAGCGTGGGCCACCGCTACCGGCTTAGCATCCTTCTTCAGCCCTCTGCATCAGCAGTCTCCAACAAGCCACAGAAACACGGGGACTGAGCACGGATGACGCGAGCCCGGAAAGCAGTGGTCCCTGAGAGCAGGATGGGTTTACGAGCAGAGCAGCCACCCTGCCCTGCATCTGTAGCTGGGACACTCTCCATCCATTGCTGTCACAGCCCTATCATATAGTCATCGGATGACACGCCTTCCACGGAGGTTCCGTCATGCCTGTGCAACAGCCCAGAGGAAATGGGTCTTAGTGTCACAGTGGTAGATGATCGCCCGTCACCGCAGCGGGCATGCTAGAGCCTGCTCAGCAGGTCCATGGAACACCCAGGACACACAGGCCTTGGACTCTCAGCAGTGAGTCGGAGAGATGTTCAAAGGTGCATTTAGCCTGGAAATGGCCTTCAGCGATGGGCACTGGGAGGCGCTGCTCTAGGAGCACCAGGAGGGTGACAGCCATTGGGCACAACTGTCTTCTCCCATCGCAAAGTGGGCGTCACAATGGGGGAAGAGGTTTGAACTAAAAATTGGACTTTTTAAAAAACATTTATTTTATAAGTATGTGCAGTCTGTGAGTTTGTGTGGGGGTTTGTGCACAGGAGTACAGGTGCCCTTGCCCTTGAGTACCAGAGACCAGTGGCATAGGATACCCTGGAGTTACGGCAGTTGTGAGCCACCTGCCAGGAGGGCTGGGAATCAAACTGGGGTGTTGTCTCCACAGTGCTGGGATTAAAGGTCTGTGCTGACGCTGCCCCCTCCTCCCAGGCTTCAATTCACTTTTATATTTTATTTAAAATGGAAGCCGGGTATGGTGGCTCAAGCTTTTAGTCAAAATATTTGGGAGGTAGAGGCGGAAGGATTTCTTTGAGTCTGAGGCCAGCCTGATCTATAGACTGAGTTCCAGAATAGCCAGAATCCCTTGGGTCTCAAGGCCTCTTCATATATTCTCGCAACTCACAGTGGTCCCAGCAGCAGATCAGTCGATCTGGAGTCAGGACTCCACTGATACGACCCTAGGTGTTTACCACACACCTGAACATTAGTAACGGCTTTGTCCAGGTCAAACACCTGACGCGAGGCTGAGGGAACTTTAAACCCAGGTTCTTCACTTTGAAACCAATTCTCCTCTGTGCTCCACTGATAACCCAGCTAAGAAAACCGTGGAAGCAAATGCATTTAATGACATTTCCTGTCTGTGGATAATGGCGATTGCTTCTGAACAAAGTAACTCAGTCCCTCTATCCCCCTCTCCAAGGGTTGCTTTTGAAAAATGGCCTTCTTCTGCATGCACTAGGGTGACCCAGGACGAGGGAACCTCAACTGAGGAGTTGCTTCCATGAAACTGGCCAATAGTCACATCTGGAGGGCATTTTCTTGATTGATGATTGGTGCGGGAAGGCCCAGCCCCCTGTGGGCGGAGCCACCCTGGGTGGGTGGTGCTTGTACTTGAAAGCAGGCGGAGAGCCAAGGAAAGCAAGCCAGGAAGCAGCATTTCTGCAGGGCCTCTGCTTCAGTTTTTGCCTCAAGGTTCCTCCCTTGACCTCCTTCAGTGGTGGGCTGTAACCTGTAAGCCAAACAAACCCTTTCCTCCCCCAAGTTACTTTTATCACAACAATATAAAAATAACTAATACAGTTTTGTACCAGACATACTTTATTCTTTTATTGGGGAGAAGAGACTCAAAAAAAAGATTTATTTAATTTTATGAGTAGTCTTGTTTTACCTTTGTATGTCTTTGAGCATATATCTTTATACCATGTTCGTGCAATGTGGGCAGAGGCCAGAAGAGGGCGTCGGAGCCCCTAGAGTTCAGACAGCTGTGAGCCGCCATGTGCTAGGATTCGAGCATGTGCCATCAAGCCCCACCCGCCGCGTCTCATTGTCTTTCTTGGCTGTGAAATATTTCTGTCTGAACACACTGCTGCTGTGAGCCAGGAGGTCGGCTTTACCTCTCTGTTGGTACAGGAGATGCTGTCTGTCCGCACTCCAGGACAGTCACACTGGAGTAGGACAGCAGGTAAGGCTCCTGGCGGCAACCAGCCTCACCACATCCTGCCATTTCCCCCTCGGCAAACCCGTTAGCCTTGTGGCTTCTGGGTTTCATGTCCTCCTCCATGTCCATTCTCCCTCTGTCCAGCAATGACTGTGCTCCCAGAGAGGAAGCAGCTACTCAGTCATTCTGATGCAGCTTACTGACGTCATGCATGTATGATTTCGTCTACATTTTTTATGATGGTTAGTTACTTATTCTGTGGTGTGGGGAGCACATGAGCCATGTGTGCGCGAGTCTAAGGGCAGCTTTCAAGAGTTGGTTCTCTCTCCACCCTGTGAGCCCCAGGATTCGAACTCAGGTTCTCAGCCTTGGAGGCAATCACCTTTATCCACTGGGGTTACAGGTGAGGCGTGCCTGAGGCCTTCCTTCTGAAATGTTTGACTTTTTTCTAGACACATGTCAGTCTTTAAAAAGGTCATTTATTTTATTTTTCCCAAGTCTGGGTCTTACTACGCAGTTCTGGCTGTCCTGGAACTTATTGTGTAGACCAACCAGGCTGGCCTCAAACTCACAGAGGTCCACCTGCCTCTGCCTCCCAAGTGCTAGGATTAAAGGTGTGTGCTACTAGGCCCAGATATCTGTCTTTCTTTTCTTTTAGGTTTATAAATTTATTTATTTATTTAGAAAAGAAAACAAACTATCTTTTTTCATTTTACATACCAATCCCAGTTCCCACTCCCTCCCCCTCTTCTGTTCCCTTTAAACCCCTCTCCTCCCACCCTGTCTTTTCTTTTAAAAGACGATATCCTGTGTCTGGGATGTCAAAGCCACATCTCCAAGTTACAGCAGGCTACAAGATGTTGCCCTTGAATGTGTTCTCAAGAACAGAGGCATGGGACTCCTGCAAGACTTCAGATTATTTTAAACTGTTTGGTAATATCTAGAGACATCTGTGGCTGTTACACACGGGGGGGGTGTAGCATGGGTGCTGCTGGCATCTAGAGGGTGGAGTCAAGGGTGGCCTGCAAAGGGTGGTTCTGTGGAAAAAATTATCTGGCCAAGATGGCAGCAGTGGCAAAGTTGGAAACCCTTGCTTCAGATCCTCCACAACACTGACTGTGGGGGGTTCACCAGGCCCTCCCCCTGGGGTAGGGCTCCTTCCCTCTGGGATACAGCTCCTCCCCTCTGGGGTACAGCTCTCCTGCAGCCAGGGAGTTAGATGCAGGCTGTAACAAAGAAAGGGTTATGAGAACCACGTCTTCAGGCCAGGTTTATTCTTAAGATCTTCCTCATTGTGATTAAGAACCAGACATTCTAGCTGTAGACAGCCAGAAACGCTGACGATGTTTCAGGGTGTATGCCATAGCCAGGCAGAGTGTGCCACTCTCAAATCTGAAGACTGGACATTTTAGATCTTGGCGTTTCTGATTAGGGACATCCAACTGTTAACTCTGAAATCCAAAATGTGCCTGGTCCCAAACATTCTGGGGATCCTCAACCTTCACCACTGACCAGCAAGAAAGGGGGAGGGCATCCTTGGGGAATGTCACTGCTTTACTTCACACCATGCTCCTCAGATGACAACCCATGGGTCTGTGTGGGGGCTCCCTTGCACAGATGGCATCTGTATTGGATGCTTTTGTGTATTAACTCGACACAGGCTAGAGTCATCAGAGAGGAAGGAGCTTTAGTTGAGAACACGCCTCCATGAGATCCAGCTGTAAGGCATTTCCTTAATTAGTGGATGATGGGGCGAGCCGAGCCCACTGTGGGTGGTGCTGTCCCTGGCCTGGGGGCCCTGGGTTCTATGAGAAAGCAGGCTGAGCAAACCAGGGGGAAGCAAGCCAGTAAACAACTCCTGGGCCTGGCCTCCACATCAGCTCCTGCCTCCAGGTTCCTGCCCCATTTGAGGTCCTGTCCTGACTTCCTTCAGAGATGAACAGCACTGTGTAGTGTAAGCTGAATAAGCCCTTCCCTTCTCTACTTGCTTTTTGGTACTGATAGAAACCCCAACTAAGACAGCCTCTTAGGTTGTCTCCAGTACCTTCTATTAGGGAGAACATGGCGCTCAACAGCTGTTTTCGTCTTGCACTTAAGAGCTTCGGGATGTGTATGTAGCCATAGGTGCAGCGGGTGTGTCCACAGAACATGCGGAGTGATTAAAGGAGGCCCTCAGTCTTCACATTGTTACTGAGTCCTCCTAGTTACCAGACTGTAGAGAAGTGAAAGTCACCAGGATGGAAACACTGATGGCAGGCACAAGGACCTGCTGGTTGTATTCTCTGGACAACCTTTGGATAGTCCATGGCATAAACCTATGTCAGATAATACCAAGCAAATTCATTGTAACTGTCTCCTGTCTTGCAAATGATGGTGGACCCGGTGAAATTGATACAAAAACTGGACAACTAAAATCTCCAGTGAAGCTACTGGAAAGTGGGAAGTTAGACTCAGTTAATGGTAAGGGGGATGGAAGGTACGATGTTGGCAGGTGGAGAGGCCATCAGGAATTCTTAGTTTTTGTGTCTGCGTGTTTACGTGCGTACAGATGTGCATGCATGAGGCTAGGAGTCATTTCTTAGGCACCACCCACCTTAAAAATTATTTAATGTGTAGGGGTGTTTTGTCTGCATGTGTGTCCGTGCACTGTCCCTGGTGCCTGCACAGGCCTGAAGTGGACATCAGACTGCTTGGAACTGGAGTTACAGCTGTGAGCTGGCATGTAGGTGCTGGGAATCAAACCCGAGTCCTCTGCAAAAGCAGCTAGTGCTCTTAACTGCTAAGCCTTCTCTCCAGGCCCCTGTCCTGAAGTAGACTATGCTGGCTGACTCGGAGCCTGAGATCTGCCAGTCTGGGTTTGCAGGTGTATGCTGCCCCTACCTAGATAGCTGTACAAGGTTCTGGGGATTGAGCAGGATGCTTCTGGCTTGCAAGGCAACTCCTCTGCTGACAGAGACATCTCCCCAGCCTACCTTTTGGCTTTTACAGAAGTTATGTCTGTGACCACGTTGTAAAATACAAATGAGGATACTGAAAGACACTAACCGTTCCATTTGAAAACCGAACACTGGGATCATTCTTTGATCATGGATATGGATTGGAAGTTAGGAACACACTTTTGTTAGCTGTTTGGGGGGTAACAGTAGCAACCAGAGCCCTCCCCTTTCCTCTTCCTGTCTATATCCTAAGAGGCTCCGGTTACCATGTGAAGGTCATTCACCGAAGTTTCTGGGTCAGTTCTCCTTGGTCTAAGCAGGCCCACTCATAGCCCCAGGAGAGCTGGGTCCAGGTCTGTTAGTCCCCAAAATTATCTGATTTTTATTTTTATGGTTTTATTTTATTTTTTTTTTTTGAGACAGGGTTTCTCTGTAGCTTTGGAGCCTGTCCTGGAACTATCTCTGTAGACCAGACTGGCCTTGAACTCAGAGATCCGCCTGCCTCTGCCTCCCAAGTGCTGGGATTAAAGGCCTGATTTTTATTTTTATTACATTTAAAAATTCTATCTATGTGGAGGTCAGAGGACAACTTGAGAGTTGGTTCTTTCTTTCCACTATGTGGGTTCCTAGGATTGAATTCAGGTTGTCTACTCCTAAACCATCTTGCTGGTGTAGTTGAGTTTAGCAGAGCTACCCACACCTGCAAGCTAGCCGAAGCCACCCTCCCTCACGCTCACGTGAGGAATGGAGCCTGCGCTAGCGCTGCGTCTGGCAGCTGGAAAATGGCTCTCATGGGCCCAAAATGCCCAGCTGTGTGCTTCCTTCACTGTCCTCCCAGGATATCCGGGGACCCCGAGAGCCTGGCTGTGAGACCCTGCAGCCTTTAATCCCATGATGCAGCTCACTAGTTTTAAAAGGCAGTTTCCAGGGACATGAAGACAGCAGAGTCAAACAGATGTACTACGATCCTACGCACACAGGCTCACGCCCAGCCCTCTCTCTGGCAATTTAAAGATAAAAATATACAGCACATAAAGTCTTAGAATGTTTAATCAGAAAGCAACTTAAAATTCACGTGTAAGAGTGGTCAGTGGAGCTGACAAGGGCCAAACGCTAAGTAGACAGTTGGTGAATCCTGTGGTCACTGTCTCAACTATTCCAGCTCTCACTGTAGCAAGGAGGCCACAGAGGGCATGGAGCAAACTGTGGGCATTCTCTGATCAGAATTTATTTCTGCACACTGGGATTCAAATTGTACATCAGTTCATGCGTGCTACAGAAAAAAAAAAGTTTGGACCCTTTCAATCACGTGACACTGGAAACAGGCGTCCGCCGGCCCAGCCCAGGCTGCTCACCATGCTGTTTGGCCCCGCGTGTGAACTCACAGCAGAGAGCTGACTCCACAAGTGCAACTGGACAGCTCTAAGGGTCTGCTGGAGACGTGTGCCAGGCCATGCTGCAAACACCACCGTGAAGAGGAGCACAGTACACTTGAGAAAGCACTGAATTTGAAAAATAGGCTTTATTTACCCAGTGGAATTGCCTGACATCCTATGGCGTATGGGACTACAGCCGAGTTCATGAATACACACAGAACAGCAGTTCCCTCATTCCCTTGTTTTCTGGAGGAGAACCTGGGAGATGGCAGCATTTGGCTGTGGAAGCCAGGAGCTCTTCAGCCAGCCCCAGTGAGTCCGGGCCCTGGAGCACGACCTTAACACAGTATGGTCACATGTGCAAAGACATCTGCAATAAAGTCATCCGAGCAGAACTGTCGGGAGTCACACTTGCCTTCATAACCAGACACGCCACTAGGATGCATCCTGCTGGGGTGTGGGAGCTGAAGTGCACACTGAGGTGGCAAGGCCTGGCCAGTCTGCCTCCTTCTTGGCTCCGGATGACTCAGGTCCTACCCTGGCAGTCTGGAGCATACATGTCCCCGCACTGATAGAGAATAGAGACACCTTGACCTAAATACAAGACCTGTCACGGCCAACACTGGAATTGGCTGTACATCTTATTACACAAAAGGCTTAAATATATGGGTCCTCATATAGCACAAAGTGCCTGAAATTCAGAGTTATGCAAACAGTTCTTCACCCCTGAGGATTTCATCTTTATAAAGGTGAAAATACAAAACATTAAAATAATTTGCCCTTTCTCCCCATCAGAAGGAATCACATTCTCTCAGGATTCCTAAAACATACAAAATTCCAAGACAAAATTGATTTCTCCCCAAATCAACACTGAGACCGAAATCAGTCAGTGTCAAGCTGCCAGGAGGACCCTTCTGAGGAAAGGTGCCGCTGCCTGCCTGGCTCTGCTCTAACATGACTGAGAGAGACTGGAAGGAGTCCTGGCCCACAAGCCTTTGCTCCTCACTTCGGTTCAGAGTTTCTTAGCTGGTTATCACAAGTGAGGAGAACACAATTTCCAGAGCTGAGGACATTCTTAGGAAAGGCCTCGTTTCCCCTTGATTGGTGACAGTCAGATGGCAAGCGTCCAGGTGCTTTGTCCGTCCCATGTGTCTCTGCACCGTGAGCACCTGGAGGATCATCTGTGTTCAACACAGAGGAGCGCTGGAGTGAGGAGGCAGAAGCGTGCCCATGGCATCAGCTGAGGCCACGTGGACAGAGGCTGCCAGGAAGTCTCCATGCGCCCACAGTCAGGGCTTCCCGAGTGGACAGTCAGGTTGTACAAGCATGCAAACACACCCGCACTCTGCTAGATGTGAAGAGCACACAGGAAGCGGCTGACGGCAGGAACCTGCATCTGGCACTGGAGATCTCTGTACTGAGGTGAGGGGTAAGCACAGATCCCACTCACTCCTGGGAGAGGGAGGGTGGCCACACAGACATGCATGCACATGCGCATGTGCGCGCGCGGGAACACACATACACACAGACACAGACACACGCAGACACACACGGCCTCCCTGAAGGCTGCCTTGTTTCTTCCAGCTCACTACTGGCCACCCAATAGCCCTGTGCACTCGCCTGGCTCAGAATGTCAGCAGCTGCGGTTCTGTAACTATCTATGCATCCTTCTCCTTTTAAGGCACAAACAGACTGACAGCTTTGGACACACCTGTCAGGCTCTGAGGACCATGGTAAGCAAGCCAATCAGAGGCTAGAGCCCAGGAGCCAGTTGGTCCTCTTCGGCTGTATGCATGGCTGGGGGATGGCCTCTCTGTACCACTGTGGTGTGTGGTAAAGGCAGGGACACAAGAGAAGCCAGAGTAGCAAAAGTGTAACTAGGAATAGGGATCTTTAAAATTTTACTTTGCACTTAATACATCCCTAAGATAGCAGTTTCCATCAGCCTGCCCAGACTCTGAGAAAGCAGGCAGAGGCTGCCATGGAGCATCCACAACTCATGAAGTGACTTCCATCCACAAAGACAGACAGACAGACAGACACACACACGTGAACATTATGCACATACATGCACCCCCTTCTACCATGAAGGAATCTTTCAACAAGAGGCACTTGAATGATATTTGGAGAGTTCCCATGAAAAGGCCTTCCCCTCACAGTGAAGTGGGATTGACAGAACAGAACCAGGTGTTCAGGACTCCATTTCTTCTTGGTCAAGGGGTGGTGGCACAAAGCTGATGACTTCATCGTAGGTCAGGCCTGTGACAGGGAAGGAAGGGTGAGCTGTGAGAACTGAGACCGCTGTCTTTGCCAGCAGACACTCCCTCATCTGCCTTGCTACTTGCTCATGACCTGCAGCATGGCTTCACATGGGGAGGACTATCCCGCCACTCATCACTGCTCAGAGCAGCGCAGCACCCTGTACTGCCGTGGACGACAGTCCTAGCTCTGGGGTCTAACTGGAAAGCTGACCTTGTGATTTATGAAGGAATTTGACATTGGATGAAGGAGATGTGGCTCTATTCCTGGCAGTCACTAACAAGGCCAAAGGTAAGCTATAAAAACTCTTGCCCTGGCTGGGCGGTGGTGGCGCACACCTTTAATCCCAGCACTTGGGAGACAGAGGCAGGCGGATCTCTGTGAGTTCGAGACCAGCCTGGTCTACAAGAGCTAGTTCCAGGACAGGCTCCAGAGCCACAGAGAAACCCTGTCTCCAAAAACCAAAAACAAACCAACCTCTTGCCCTAGTTCTATCAACTGGGCACTGAAAACGCACTGGCCCTACTTATTCCAAAGAGACGCTGTCAGTGCAGCCCCGCCCCGAGCCTCAGAGCTCTGTCAGTGTGAAGAGCTATACACTCTGAGTGTGTGCCTACAGACTGCATCAGGGGATGTATGCACCAAAGACCATGCCTGTCAGTTTAGTGAGCTGGCAATAACCATTCACGAGGGCTTTACTAAGACAGGATCTTATGTAGCCCAGGCTGGCCTCTACTACCTATGTATGCAGTGTGAATGACCCCGACTACCAGACCACAACACTAGGTTGCCATTGATGAGTTCTTATTTTTCCCAGAAAAGATTTTTTTTTCTGGTTTTTCAAGGCAGCTTTTTCTGTATAGCCCTGACCGTGCTGGAACTGGCTCTATACACCAGGCTGGCCTCAAACTCAGAGAGATCTGTCTCTGCCTCCCAAGTGCTGGGATTAAAGGTGTGTGCCACCACCATCTGGATCCAGAAAAGATTTTTAGAAATAAGTTCTCCGACAGATTCAATGCAATGCCCATCAAAATCCCAGCAAAATTCTTCAAAGATCTCGAAAGAATGGTACTCAACTTCGTATGGAAAAGCAAAAAACCCAGGATAGCCAAAACAATCCTGTACAATAAAGGAACTTCTGGAGGTATCACAATCCCTGACTTCAAACTCTACTACCGAGCTACAGTACTGAAAACAGCCTGGTACTGGCATAAGAACAGACAGGAGGACCAATGGAACCAAATAGAAGACCCAGATATCAATCCACACATCTGCGCTGCGTTCACTTGGGCTCAGACTGGCCAGCTTGCACCCAACTCCAAGCCTCACAGCCGCGTCTCTGCACGCTCCCCATCCCATGCCCAGCGCCGCTAAGCGAGCGTCATAGCCATGGTGTCACTGCTCACTCCCCTCGCTCGGCTTCTCCCCTGCGCTGCTCGTGCTGCAGGCTTTGGGTCCAGCCACAGCCGCTGCGCTGCACCTACTGAACAGCCAAAGACATACGCAGAGCACACAGTCTGTGATTAAATAATAATAACTTTTTGATTTGAGTATTTTTTCAGTATTTCCTTTAAATTCAGCCATCTAAAACCAAGCACGTGGATTCAGGTGCATCCCGCCACCTACTGGCAGGCAACGGTTATTGCACCTACTCCTGCTGATTGAACCACAGGTAAGATTACTTTGAATTTAAAAATGGGCAACATGTCAGACAATCTAACCCTCCAAGGTTTCCATAGCTTTTCACTTACACCACGTGTGAGGTCTTACAAGACACACATGAAGTCCCTCCTACATGGTTATTTCTAGGATTCACCTTTCTTCTTGTATTCTGTAGTTTTTTCAAAAAAATATGGTTTGACAATAGGAAAATGATACAGTCTTTACAGACTGAATCTGGGCTTCTTAAAAAAGAAGTTGGAAATCTAAGGAAGGACACGACCATCTTAACTAACAATTTTCAGTTGGCTGAGGTACTTTTACACACAATACAGACTGATACCAAACTCTTCAAGAAAGAGATTGCAGATCTCAAGGGGATACTAGGACTTTGTTTAATACGGCTCAGTCAACTGAGCTATTTTTAGAAAAGGTACAGTCTAATAGTAATTCATTTAAGGAGAGATTCAGCATACTGGAGAAGGAAATGGCTGATTTGGCACAGAAAACCCAGTGCATGACAGTGGGTGCTGAAACATTATTTGAGAGGATTTGCACTGTTGAATGTATTAATCAGATTCTGTTGAAGATTGCAGCAATGGAATACCCAGATTAACATTCCTGATGCCCCTAAAGCTTATATTTCTGAGGAAAATATTAGAAGATATTACAGAAGACGAATGCCGGCCATTCAGGCTGTACAAGAACACAAAGCAATTGATAACCCTTTAGATGTACCAACAGCCCTGCCTTTTAAAATGGTTGAGTGAGAAGCCAATATGGGTCAAGCAATGGCCTTTGGCTGAGGAAAAGTTACAGGCTTTAGAACAGCTGGTACAAGAGCAATTAGACGCTCGACATATAAAGAATCTACTAGCCCTTGGAATTCTCCTGTATTTGTTGTTAAGAAAAAATCTGGAAAATGGAGAATGGTGACAGATCTTAGAGCTATCAACAAGGCTATTCAACCTATTGTCCTTCTGCAATCTGGAATTCCTCTGCCCTCTCTGTTACCAAATGGATGGCCTCTCATAGTTATTGATTTAAAGGATTGTTTCTTCACTATACCTTTACAAGAAAAATATAGAGAAAAGTTTGCCTTCACATTGCCTACTTATAATAATTCTCAGCCTACTAGGAGGTACCAGTGGACTATCGTCCCACAGGGAATGCTCAATAGCCCCACCCTGTGTCAATATTTTATAAGTCAACTGCTGGAAATAATACGTAAACGATTTCATAAGTCTATAATTTACCATTACATGGATGATATTTTGCTATCTGATTCAAACATAGATACCTTAGAAAGACTGTTTGAAGAAGTAAAGATAGTTTTACCTAAATGGGGATTGCAGATTGCTCCTGAAAAACTACAGGAGATTCTGTCAATTATCTAGGTTATAAAATAGGTTTACAAAAAATTAAGACACAAAAGGCACAAATTAGGAGAGACCGGTTACGGACTCTTAATGACTTTCAAAGATTGTTAGGAGACATCTCCAGCCTATGACCGGCTGTTGGGATAACAACTAATCTAATAATTCATTTAAACAAACCTTAGATGGTGATAAAGATTTGAATAGTCCCAGAGAATTAACAGCTGAAGCACAAAAGGAACTAACAATGGTTGAGGAAAAATTACAGGAGGCACA
Organism: Ondatra zibethicus; assembly: GCA_004026605.1. Lineage (NCBI taxonomy): Eukaryota > Metazoa > Chordata > Mammalia > Rodentia > Cricetidae > Ondatra > Ondatra zibethicus. The sequence goes on along the minus strand of PVIU01003863.1, from coordinate 28,932 downwards.
TGTGGATAGGGTGAATTCAAAGCTTAGTTGTATTCTTGTCATACTGCCTTCCAGAATTTCTCCTACAGGAACTTTAATGCAGAGAGATGATATTATCTTAGAATGGATCTTTTTACCACATAAACCAAGTAAAAAATTAAAAACTTATGTGGAAAAATTAAGTCTCTGAATTAATTATAAAAGGCAAATTGAGACTTCGTCAACTAGCAGGCATAGACCCAGCAGAAATTATAGTGTCTGTCACTATTGATGAGATAAGAAAGTTATGGGAAGACAATGAACCATGGCAAAGAGCTTGTGCTAATTTTTTGGGAGAAATTAATAGTAACTATCCCAAAAGCGATAGGCTTAACCTTATAAAGAGAACATCTTGGATTCTTCCTTGAATCGTATGTGATGCTCCGATAACTGGAACCTGTACATTTTATACTGATGCCAATAAATCAGGGAAGGAGGTTACAAATCAGATGAATTGAGTAAGGTGGAACAAAGCCCTTATAATTCTGTCCTAAGGGATTTTATAGTTACTGACTCGCAATATGCCGAAAGAGTTATCTTGCATATTGAAACCGCTGAATTTATACCAGATGATACAGAACTGACTTCACTGTTTATTCAGGTACAAGACATGATCAAGAATAGGCTTTGCCCTATGTACATAACACACATCCGATCCCATACGGGTCTGCCAGGTCCTCTAGCACAGGTAATGCAGAAATTGATCAATTATTGATTGGAAGTGTGCTGCAGGCCTCTGAATTTCATGAAAAACATCACATCAATAGCAAAGGTTTGAAGAAAGAATTTTCTATAACGTGGCAACAAGCTAAGGAGATTATAAAGAGATGCCCTACTTGCTCTTTCTATAGCCAAACACCACTACCTGCAGGGACTAACCCAAAGGGTGCTCAAAGGAATGAAATTTGGCAGATGGATGTGTTCCACTTTGCAGAATTTGGCAAATTAAAATACATACACCACACCATTGACACTTATTCAGGTTTTCAGTGGGCAACTGCTTTAAGCTCAGAAAAAGCTGATTCAGTAATCACCCATTTATTAGAAGTCATGGCCATCATGGGTATACCTGCACAAATAAAGACAGATAATGGTCCAACTTAAGTCTCTAGGAAAATGAAACGATTTTTTGCTTATTATAATATTAAGCATGTTACAGGTATACCACACAATCCTACAGGTCAAGCAGTTATAGAAAGATCAAATCAAACTATAAAGGATATGTTAAATAAACAGGGGTGGAAAATACCCCCAGAAATAGATTACATAATGTTTTATTAACCTTAAATTTTCTTAACGCTAATGAGAAAGGGACAACGGCAACAGAAAGACATTGGATAATGGAAAAGTCTGCTGAATCAAATCAACTTGTTTATTTCAAGGATGTGCTGACCTCACAATGGAAGCCAGGAGATGTGCTGTGTTGGGGAAGGGGTTTTGCTCTTGTTTCCATAGGAGAAGAAAAATTATGGATACCATCAAAATTAATAAAGGTTCGGTTTGAAGAGGAGGAACTTCTTGGAAAGGATAAATGACAGCTCATCTGCAATGATGATAATCATACAGGTGGTAAGAAAAACATATAGGATGGGGGCAGGGTTCTGTTCTTACCTCCGCAGGAAAACACTCATCTTCAAAAAATTCAAGGGACCCTGGATGTTTGAATACTGACAGATGGAAACAATTTACAACCCAATAAGGATCAGCAAGAAAATTGAACAGGCTCCGTAATTGAAAATATTCGAAACATACTTTTAGATATACATGAATGTACTTATATTTATAAATATATAGAGCTGGTATTGGAGTTGGACTCTGGCTCAGTCCCTCTCTAATTCCAAGCCTGTTGTTAAGAGAAAACCCAGAGTTTCTGTCTCATGTCAAGAGCCATGATATGGGACAGAAGGAAAAAATAATTTATAAAATAATGCTTAAGTTTTCCATAATAAACAATAAATTTTCCTGCAGTAATCTTTGAAGTTTCCAGGAAGAAGATGGGGCCTCACAACAACGACTCCACCTGGTTACTATGACGTCATGATGCTGATAGCAGTACTGCAAGACCTGTTTGGATACCAGCTGCACAAGAAGGTTCCAACTTGGTTAACTGAAATGGTGCACTTCTTTTACAACATTATGGCCAGACCTCTGCAAAATACTGAGACTATTTGCAATTTTACCAGGCCAAATATTAATCTTGGAATTTAACCATCATTTACTTTCACAGGATCCCCTAGAAAGAACGTCGCCCCCATGACAGCCAGAAGCAACTTTAGAGGACGACATCCCCTCTCCCAGCAAAGTTTGCCCTCAGGCTTAGGGACATCATTTAGGGGCTGATTATAATTGGTGTACGGTTGAGGGATGGGGGAGGAATTTTATAGGCTCAGGGATCTTTTTAACAAAAAAAAGAGATAATTGGATGATGGGATAATAGATTGGTATTTGTGAGTTATTGTTTTTAGACAATTATATTGGTATAGATTCTTGTATATTGATACAAAATTAAATTATATTGAATATTGTATGCATGTATGCTTCTACTTGTTTAAAACATTGTTTATGTACTGACATATATATTTACCATACTGCAGTGTACATTACTACCTCTGATCAAGATATGTATATATTGTTTCATTTGAAGGTCACTGTCCTCATTTATTGCACAGTTGTTTATTGTCTTAATCTTTAAGTTAGATAGGTATTGAGAATTATAGATCAATAGCCATCCATGGTTGTCATATTTATAATTAGACTAATCAGGTTCTTTAGATACATAGAGATTATATTCAGTATAGATAATCTTCAACCTCTTCAAGGAGCTGTAGAAAATGGGCTTTAATCTAACTTAGAGTTCGTGTTAGTGAGACACAATCGCTCTTGGCAACACCAATCTATTCCAGAGAATGTTGAGCACCAAAGACATTCCACCTGGAGCCTTTCTTCTTGGCAGAACTGGCCTTTGGGCAAAGAAATGCCCATACCTCAACCACTGACAGAGATACAGAGTATCCGTAAATGGATAAAACAGAACTGTCATATCCTGCCAAGACAGGGTAAGATAGTTTTGAAGTTTCTTGCCTTTGAAAATGGTCTGTCAGTTACTTTAGGCCTTAGCCAAAATTGGTTGCTTCAACATTGCAAATGAGACTTTGGGTGATTGCCCAGGTAGTCAGTTGTCTCTGTCATTTGTTGCACATTTTTGAAGTTTCTTGATTGCACTTCCTGTTCACTCAAGTAATATTGTTTCCCTTCTCAGATCTTTGATGGAGTTGAAGATTAGATAATTGTAGTTACCTTCCTCATGATTTAGCCAAGCTTAATTTCAATGCAATAGTTAGACTCCTTGAAATAGAATGTTTAGTAAAACCTTTGTTATGCGTTCCTTGCTTAATATTGTTTATTGTTTGTAATTTTATATTTGGTATCTGTTCCTATTATATATAGCTGTGTTGGGTTTAGATCGATCTTGTTTAGACAAAAGAGGGAGATGATGGGGAAACTATCAACCAATCACATCTAGTTAGGGTGTGGCTACCTGCGACCCAGGTAGAAAAACCGGGAGGACCCAGGTGCCTGCTCTCTCTCTCTCTCTCTCTCTCTCTCTCTCTCTCTCTCTGCACGGTGCCTGCCAGACAGACAGGACGTCGGACCTCCCACTCTTGTAGCGTGAGTCTTGTAGCAGGAGTTTCCCCTTTTTAACCATTAAAATATAACTGCTCTTCTTCAGCTGGCTTGGTTATTTATCGTACCGACCTACTTAGATAACAATGCAGACACTAAGAGAGACTTACATAGATCTAATCTACATGGGAAGTAGAAAGTAGAAAAAGAGAAGATCTCCTGAGTAAATTGAGAGCATGGGGACCTTGGGGAGAGGATTGAAGTTGGGGAGGGGAGCAGAGAAAAATATAGAGCTCAATAAATATAAAAAAAATAAGTTCTCAAGTTGGTCATGCAGTTCAGTGGTAGAACACTTGTGCAGTACGTGTGAGGTCCAATAAGCTGGGCGTGGTGGTACACATTTTTCAGCACTTAGGAGGCAGAGGTAGGTCTGGTCTACAGAGCCAGTTCCAAGAGAGACAGCCAGCCCTACAGGGAGAAAAACAACAAACCAAGAATAAACTGAAATCAAGCTCTTGAGCCCATGCTAGCCCGCCTCTGAACTTACTTTTCCACTCATCTATTAGGAGGTCCCTGCTTTCGAAGGACTGGTCGTAAGGGTCGGCCACAGGCTCGTCATCAGGGTCATGGTACTGAGCAAAGTAGGCATGTGCCAGGGCTTGGGCTGCTGTGATCCTCTTATCTGAGTCCAGGACGAGCATCTTTTCCAGCAGGTCCACAGCTATCCACAAGAGGAAAACACTTGACATTAGTGCCACCACCACAGTCAAACAAAGAATCTTCTCAGGTATCTGCTCCTGCATGCAACCCCTTTCCTGTGTGTACATGTATGAAGCTAGCTGGCACATTTTAAGAAAATTACTGGGCTGGGTATGTACTTCATGTCCTGGGTTTCGAACCCAGGACAATAAACAAACTGTTAAAAGAAAGATTAGAAACAAATAATTTGGGTTGGACAAGGTGGCTCACACCTTTAATCCCAGCACTCAGGAGGCAGAGGCAGGAGGATCTCTGTGAGTTCGAGACCTGTCTGGTCTACATAGCAAGTTCCTGAACAACCAGAGCTACATAGTGAGAGCCTGTCTTACCATCCCCAAAATAACCCCTCAAAAACAAAGCAAACTATACTCCCCCAAACCAGGCTTTGAAGGAGCTTTCCTGCAATGTCAACAGCACACTGCGACTACTGAATCAAACTGCGCTGAAATGGAGGGCGATGGCTAAAGCCATCTATGAGGCAGGTTGTTTGACCGAGGCCCGCATACTATACACTTACATAACAGTACATAATGCTATATACTAACAATATAAATAAATATCTATCCAGAATTTCAAACAATTAGCAAGTTGAGGGCTTCCCAGAGGGTTGCAGGAGAAAAGATACTTCTCGATAAAGAGAACTGATCCTTATGGCTGTGAAAATGTGAGATCCAGAACTAGCTGTTAAAACAGCAGGGGCACCCATGCCCCATGCAGGGGCATCAGTCCACGTCTGACAGATTTCTCACCTTATTTCTGTGTTTCTCCTGAATTGTTTGAAGATTACTGAGATGACACTTTATAGCTCAAACACTGCAGCACAAAGACATTGTCCTGCATGACCACGACACTGTCATTAACCCAAACCTGGTTTGTGGTAAGACATCTCCAATTTACAGCTGTCTCCTACAACTCACTTGTTCAAGCCAGGATTTGCATATGGGGCTCTCTCTCTGGCTTTTCTGAAGCGGTCTCATCTAGTCCAGGCTGACCTTGACCTCACCCTCTTGAGCACAGGGATGGACAGGCTGTGTATCACTGGCATATTCCAGATGTGCAGCAGACAGCCATCACAGGTATATCACTACTTCTCTGTACTGATGTACCCACCCTCCCATTTTCTGATTATATATATATATATATATATATATATATATATATATATATATATATATATATATATAAAATAGATCTAAATCTCTGATCAGAATGGAGTCAGGTGCACTGGGCACAAACACGTCACAGGCCATGGTACTCTGGGTACTCTGAACTGGTGGGGCATGACAGCCTCTTGCTCCACTGCCGGCGGAGCTAAAGGTGACAGCATCTTGAGAGCGTTTCCTTCTCTGCCTACGTGAGTCATCTGGGGATATTTTGGCTCCTGGTGAGTATCAGTTACTTTCGGTAATGGTTTAGCATTACTGACTCTCCGCAGTGTCGCGGCCTCATTAGAGGCTGAGGAACAGAGCTGCCTGACCCTGAGGAGGAGGAGGCTCTGGTGGGTGACACCCTGAGGAGGAGGAGGCTCTAGTGGGTGACATCCTGAGGAGGAGGAGGCTCTGGTGGGTGACACCCTGAGGAGGAGGAGGCTCTGGTGGGTGACATCCTGAGCAGTTACCATGGAGGAGCCATCTCTTTAGCCCCAGATGTTTTCTTCACAATGGAGGGCTGTGGGTGCCAAGGAGGAGGAGAGCTTCCTGAAGATACATGATGTCCCTCTGCTATCACAGTAATCAAGCATCTTGCAGCCAGAACTCCAGAGTCATCCACAGGAAATACAGGCTTTGAGGGTGCAGAAGAGACAGGAAATATGCAGATGCTAGCTCATGAGCCTATACTTTAAAGAGGGGCTAGGATATAGCTTGTAGAATACTTGCCAAGTGTGCACAAGGTTTTTGATTCCAAACCAGCAGTGCATACAATGGTCACGGTGGTGCACACTTCAATCTCTGCACTGCATACACCAGGTATGGTGGTGCACGCTGTAATCCCAGCACTGCATACACCAGGTATGGTGGTGCACGCTGTAATCCCAGCACTGCATACACCAGGTATGGTGGTGCACGCTGTAATCCCAGCACTGCATACACCAGGTATGGTGGTGCACACTATAATCCCAGCACTGCATGAGATGGTCATGGTGGTGCACACTGTAATCCCAGCACTGCATACAGTGGGTATGGTGGTGCACACTGTAATCCCAGCACTGCATACACAGAGTATGGTGGTGTACACTGTAATCCCAGCACTGCATACAGCGGGTATGGTGGTGCACACTGTAATCTCTGCACTACATACACCGGGTATGGTAGTGCACATTGTAATCCCAGCACTGCATACAGCGGGTATGGTGGTGCACACTGTAATCTCTGCACTACATACACTGGGTATGGTAGTGCACACTGTAATCCTAGCATTGCATACACCGGGTATGGTGGTGCACAGTGTAATCCCAGTACTTGGGAGAGGAAGCAGAGGATCAGAAAACAGGCCACATGACACCGTCTTCAACAATACTGAAGCACCAGATGAACTGCCTGGATATTCTTCTCATGGTCTTCCACAAATCTGTTGATTTTATACTGAACACAAATGGGTGGGTGCCTGCCACACTATGGTAAAAAGTTACACATCCTCAGGACCAATGCACTTAGATGAGAACAAGGTCAGAAGAAAGAAAAAGACTTCTCAGGGATTGTGGCAGACAATGAAGTTCTTAGTTATGCTTTGTTCAGGAACAGCAGTGATGTGAAGCCAGTGTCTGACCACAGGGCAGTTAATATTTGTATTGCTGGTGTGCGGCCCAGCTAGCATGTTGGAGACGGCTAGTGATTGGTCACTGCGTGTTCCCCCTGACATCAACACTTGGCAATGGGCTGTGAGGCACGTTTGGATATGAGCAGGCTGTGCTGAGCACCAGATTTCACTCCCCAGAAGTCTGGAGTGACTCCTGGTAGCTGGTTCTTTTCAGTGTTTAAACAGGAACACCTATCAGGATGTGTGTGACTTCAATCACAGGCAGAAGAAATCCTTTTGAGGCAGACAAGAGGGAATCAAACAGGCACTGATGCATCTGAAATGTGGGGTGCTGGGGTGGACTCATTCTCCATGTCCCTAACATCCTGGAGACCTTACAGATCACAGAGACTTCACAGACCTCTACCTGGATGCTACAGCTCAAGCATGTCACAGAAGGCCAATGAGAGCATGTCATGGAGGCTGCAAAGCCAACCCAACCCTGCAGCGCCCTGCACACCCAAGGCCTGACTGACGTAGCTTAGGCTGGACTCACTCCTCCACGAGTGCGGGCACCTCTCCTGCACAGAGAGTGCACAGCCCAGTGCACCGTGGCCATGGATGGCATTCTTGTATGGGAAACAGCTTCTGAACCCACTGCCCTGGCCCCCAGCTCTCCAGAGGCAACAGCTGACTCTGGTCCACTCTGGTGCACGGCTTCTGGAGGCCTCAGAAAGTAACACGACCCACACAGAGCTTTAAAAACAGCCTGCAGTAATATCTGCAGGAATGTGAGGAGGCCAAGGACACCAGCTGCCACACCCACTCACTCACAGCGAGTCTGTGGTCTGGCCTTCTGTGTCTACTACTGCCCACTACAATGTCCCAGAGTAAGGAACTAGCGCCTCAGCAAACTGCTGGAATCAGCTGAAGTACATATTAGCCCCATCTTTAAGGAATAGTAACTGGAGTTTTGGTTAGGCATATCTTTTTTTTTTAAGATTTATTTATTTTTATTTTATATGCATGCATATCTGTGTGAGGGTGCCAGATCACTTGGAACAGGAGTACAGACAGTTGTGAGCTATCTTGTGGGTGCTGGGAATTGAACCCAGGTCCTCTATAAGAGCAGCCAGTACTCTTAAATGCTGACCTATCTCTCCAACCCCTGGCAAGACACATTCTTAGCTACCATTGTCACTTCTGTTTGCCAGGGCATCCTAGAGGTGATGGGGGCAGGAACGAATTGAGCCATCCCCTGAAGTCTGAGATGGCAAATTAACTCTGCAAAGGCAGCGGGTTAGGCCCCTGAAGGGCAGAGAGAGGAGGAAAGAGTCTGTGAGAGTGGAGGGCAACAGGATGCTGGGCACTAAGCATGGACCTGTCTCTGCATTCTGTCCTCAGCTGGGCCCCATCTGCCACCAGCGGCTGTGAGGATCAGTGTTTGCTTCTAGCCTACTGCCTTCTTCCTACAGTTTTCCGTTGTCTGCTACACGCATCCTTTCTCCATCCATATTCTCTGACCCACTGTATGATTCTTCTTTAAATAGCATAAGCAGAAAGTAACAGCCATATTTATCAAGATCCAAAAGACACTTACAGAACAAAATTTCAAGTCCCCAATTTATGTCACAAAATGAACAAGATCAACTTACCCAGGGGGTTGGCGCCAATAAACACATTTGCGAAGTTCATCTTCGGCATCTGGGCCAGGGACTGAATGTAGTTTCTTGCCTGTAAAAACATGGACTCTCAGAATGACTGTCACTGTCTCAGTGGTTCCTGTCAGCCTTCCTCTTCTAGCCCCTCAGCTCCTCGATTCGAGACCATCGACTGTATTCTTGCTGTCCACCCACAGCTGTTTCACGGGAATGAGACTGCTAACCAATCAACTACCCTTCACTAGTTTTCTCATCACAGACAGGGTCAGAAGTTTGAAAAGAGAATCGAGACTTCTAAGAAGTGGTCTTTTCCAGGACTGTCTTCCCAATCAGCTAGGTCTGGAAGAGGAGCTGGTACTGCAGCAGAGAGCCACTCTAACCTGCAGTTATAGCAACAGACACACATGGCTGTCATCCCTTCCTACATGGCCATGCGGACTGGAAGAAGGAATGGAAGGAGAGGTGGAGACCCATCTCTCCCAGAGAAGCCGTCCTTCAGTGCAGACAAGGAGTGTGTTCAGACAGGGCTGAAAAGCAAACAGTGCTGCCATGATGGTTTGTTTGTTTGCTAACCTGGTTCCCCAAAATATCAAGAGCCTGTGAGAAGTACCCCAGTCACCTCTGACTACAAACTGGAGATAGGGTAAAGGCTATGAACTGGCCAAGAACCTGATTCTACCTGAGTGCCCATATTTAATATGGACCACTTGTGTCTTTAAAAAAACACAGCAATCCATTAGCAGAAGGTGTTTTGCACCTGTGATGAAGCTGTAACACATACTAATTACACACACCAACAAAGACACACGGGGCCTTAAGCGCAAGATTCAGAAAACCAAACACCAATGAACATTACTTTATACTTACAAGCCTACACTATCTCACTGCCTCAGTCTGCACGACATTTCACTCCAAATGCCAGTACCCTGCCAGCACACAGCCAGTCACTGCCGCAGCAGTCCTCGGGGCACGTGCAAGCATTTGGTGACATTAGAGACTGCTGGTTAGACACAGACATTACAATGAGTTAGACCTCCCTGAATATGCTGTTTGTTCTCACCTCATGGCTTGGCATCCTGTTAATGAGATAAGCAGGGGGTGTCCCCGTCAGACGCATTATCTGCTGAAGCTGGTTAATATCTTAGATGCCTAGTCAAGGGTATTGTTAAACACACAGTGCAAAAATCAACTCTAGCTGTGTTTTTGTTTCTAAATTCTAAAAGCCATCCCCAAAGAAAACAACTCTATTTCCCACCTACCCAGCTCAGAGTCTAAGGCTGCGCGCCAAAACGTTTTTTGGAGAATGGCAGGAGCTATTAGGCCCCGAGCCTGTGAGCGGCCATGTAGACACGAAAACTAGCTTTCCCTAAGTGTCAACTTTACTGTTAAATAGTTCAAGTTTCTTGGAAGCAGAACGCTCCTTGACCCAGGATGTTACCCAGAGAACTGTTTTGAAGTACCAACAGTCAAAACCTGTTTGCCACAATGGCAAAGATGGAAGATGGGGACAATGGTGACTAAACTCTGGAAAACTGAAAGATTCACTAGACCCACCTGAGGAAGAGGCTGAGCGCTGGGAACACAGGTTCTCTAGGAGTCACACCCCAAGCTGAGCCACCCAGGGAGTGGGTGTTGAGCTATGCCAAGTCTCAAAGACACTGGCAATGTTACATTTAAGATGCATGCCACAGCTGGGCAGTGGTGGCGCACATCTTTAATCTCAGCACTCGGGAGGCAGAGGCAGGCAGATTTCTGTGAGTCTGAGGTCAACCTGGTCTACAGAGTGAGTTCTAGGACAGACAGGGCTATACAGAGAAACCCTGTCTCAAAAAAAAAAAAAAAAAAAAATCATGCCACAAACACATAGGTAGGCAAAGAAGGGTACATTATGAAGCTGATGGCAAAAGCAAACCAGAAGGCAAGGCTGGTAACAGCATGCCACAATTGCCCCATGCCTACAGTGAGTGAACACGTTACCTTCCATGAATGGAACGTTCAAAGTGCCATGTTTATCTGGCGGGGCAAAGCTTTACTCCCTTACTGTAGCGGCAAAGGCAGGTCACACAGACCACCCATGCATGCAGGCCAGAGGGCCTCTAGGTTGTAGGAGTCAATTCTCTTCTCCCACTGTGTGGGTCCTAAGAATCAGTTCACCAGCTATAAGTTACAGCTCCTAAAATCTAAGAACCCACTGCCAGTGTATCACACACTCCCTCTCAAAACAGAACTGATGACGGTATTTAAATTACTGCCTCTGCCTCCCTGAGTGCTGGGATTTAAGGTGTGTGCCATCACTGCCTGCCCCCCCCCTTTTTTTTAAAATAATGTCTTACAAATTAGCCTAGACTAGCCTCAAAGTTGCTATGTAGCCTAGGCCAGTTTCAAACTCTTCAATCCCTCTCCCTCTGCCTAAGTGCTGGGGTTACAAGCTTGCACCATCATACCTGGCATCATGTGCTTTGAGATTCAAAAGTACTGGGTGGTGTCATCAACATTAAATCAATCTTGCCAACACTTTTAAACATGTAGATTACCCTGATCCACTCATAACAGTTATGTAGGCAAAAAGCTCCTTTCTCATTACTATATTTAACAGAATATTATTGAGAGGATGCTTACTTTGATACCTGATTTAATCTTGCCCAAGGCTGCAGTAGAATTGTTGAAATGCATGATGTGTCCATTTCATGTTAAGATAAAGACACCTCATTATTAGGCCACATATACAGCATTGTTTCTTAAACACAGATAATGGGTTAGTGATGGGTAATACTACCTTTCACATAGATGTGTTTCAGAACCTATAGCAAGCAGCACACACCTACAAGACGGTGGTGGGAAGAGGACATCTTAACACTATCCTCTATCTAGCCGGACTCCTTCCCAAGCCCCACCCTGCCCCATGTCCTCTTTCCAGTCTTTGTTTTTTTTTTTTTTTTGAGACAGAGTTTCTCTGTAACAGTCCTGGCCCTGGCTGTCCTGGAACTCGCTCTGTAGTCCAGGCTGCCCTCGAACTCACAGAGATCCGCCTGCCTCTGTCTCCCAAGTGTTGGGATTAAAGGCGTGCACCACCACCACCTGGTGTCCACCCATTCTTTTTAACACGCTAAGACAAACCTCACAGACCATCCTTTCTAAAGGCCCTCATAGCTCTGGCTCTCCGGCTGGGGCCGACACTCTGACAGTGACTTTCACACTGATGTGCAAGTGCACGAAGATGAGCTCCCATTCCCAGAGCACCTGGCACCCACTGCCTCTGCCCAGTGACTCAAAGCATGACTCAGGCAGTTATGGCTTCTGTTTTCACTTCCTTATCTTAAACAAGTAAATGAAGCACTATGACATGTGTCCAGCACACCCTTTTACACCCCTCCGAACAGAAACTCAAAGCTGTTCTGAGATCCATGGTCCTTTATGTATAACCACATACCACATGCTGGGTCCTGACCTTCCCAGACAAGGTGATGTGCCTGCTTCCTGCTACCCAACTGGGCAGAGGGCCCCTGTACTGGGAAGTGGTGGGAGGGTCTAGGAGGGCACAGCTGGGGCTTGGCTTCTCAGTTTATTTCCCTAAGAGGGAATGAGAGGAAGGAGGGGCTTTCCTAGCTTCCTCAAAATTTCTGGCTTCAGAAAGCAACCAACAGTTAAGAAAAAAAAATTGCTAAAGTAAACCAGAGTCACCTTCTTAGGGCCCCCATAGAGAAGGCATGAGTTCCAAGTGGCCCCTCATGCTAGTCACTGTATTGACCAAGGTACCTAGAGGAGCTCAGCACAGATTATCAGGAGTGGAGCAAGCGTCTCTGTGTGGTCTGGAGGTGGGTGGGTGGGGGACAGGAGCCCCATGGGAAGGCTCCCTGCACAGAACGTGCCCCTTGACGGAAGTAAAGCAGGTGATGGGGCTGGAGAGATGGCTCAGCAGTTAAGAGCACTGACTGCTCTTCCAGAGGACCCAGGTTCAATTCCCAGCACCCACATGGCAGCTCACAACTGTCTGAAAATCCAGTTCCAGGGGATCTGATACCTTCACACCAATGCACATAAAATAAAGTTAAATAAACCATAAGAAATATTTAACAAAAAAGAGGTTCTTCTAAAAAAAAGAAAAAAAAAAAAGAAGCAGGTGACTCCCCCAAAGATGATGTCAGACTAGCACATGGTAAGTGCTCAGAGATTACAGACTCTCAACAGAAAGCAAAAAGAGCCCTTGAACATGTGGTCAATCTCAGAGAGCAGCTAGAGCTCAGAAGTAAACATAGATTTCCCATTAATCTCTTAGAATGAACTAGAATCTCAACTCTCAGTTTTATTAGCATACAATTGCCCCAAAGGGGCTCCCATGATCTTAAGTCCACACCCAGATAAAGATGGAATAAAACACATTCATGCATGCAAACAGGCACATGCAGGCTCACATGTGTGTATATACATGTACAGAGCACACACACTCACAAACATTCAAAGGTCAAAGTGCAGAATGACGGAAGGCAAGTGACTCCCCAAAAGGGCAGTAATTACAATCAAGGCATCAACTCACAGACTCTGAGGAGATTTTCTTCAGAAGCTCAGCCCCTGGGGTTCCAACGAGTCTTAAAATGAGCTTCAACTGATCAATATCTAATGGTGGACTATAAAGGAAAATGTCGGGACAAAACAAAAGTGGAAAAACAAAAACAATGAACAAAATAAAACAGAACAAACAAACAAAACATCCTAACAATGAAAATTAAAACCCCCAAACAAGGTCAAAAACAAAACATCCCAACAATGAAAATTAAAACCCCCCAAACAAGGTCAATGTGGTGAAAGAGCCTAGGTGGGAGGCTTCTGCAGGCTGCACTTCCAGGACACACTCCTCCTGTACAAAGATTGTCAATATCACACAGCAGAAGTAAAACCACTGGGGCTGGGCTTTAGACAGCAGAGGAAAACAAGCCGTGCTGCGCAGTCCATGGGTCCAGCCTACATCTCCACCAAGGGACTAGGAGCCAGCTAAGCAGAGAGTGCTAGCAAGCAGAGGACTGCAGGGAGAACAGCAGCAGAGCACAGCTATGTGGTCTATTTGTAACTATTCCCCTAAGGCTTGACCTAGTGGGTTTGCAATCTGACAGTTGGAAGGCCTGCTCTGATCCCAAAGCCCGCCCTCTTGAGAGTGCCTCTGAACACCTCCCCCTCCCCCCACGAGGCAGAGCATGTGGAACAGCCAGCTGGCAGAGGGAACACACTATGGTTTCTATCAAGAGTGGCCCAATAAATTTGAGTACACTGGGCTTCAATCTTATGAATGCAAAGGAATACAAAGGTTTAGCTAATGTCACACTTAATGTTTTAAGCATAAAGACAAAGGGCCCATATTCATTCTGGCATCCAGCACCTTGCTGTCTACTCAGAACAAATGTGCATGTGTCCACTAGAAGATCAAACACTCCACTTGCTCACTACCTTTAGTCAGAGGAAAAACACCTTAAAAATGGCCTTTAGTATTTTCTGTGAGCATCTAAATAGCTTATTTAGATCTATGCCAATGATCAGGAGGAGGCGGACCAGGCCAGTCTAAACGCCCCCTCCCAACCTCCTGACACTATTACTCTCTGAGCACCGTCTGTGTGCTTGTGCCTTGTCCCTTCAGCAAGTGCACAGGCAGGCAATGCCAGGCGTAAGATATCTATCCCCGGTTACTTTCTCGGGTGGGAAGCAGCTCTTGTTCATTTTGCAGGTTATGCAGCCCAGGCTGGCTTTGAACTCAGGATCCTTCTGCTTCATTCCCCCCCCAAGTGTTGGGATGACAGATGTATGCCATCACCCACATTCTATGCCTAATTTCTAGATTATTATCTAGTACATGAAAGGTACAAACGACACTTAAAGTGCACATAGAGTAGATGAAAATATTCTTGATTTGGTTTGCACAGAGGCAAGACAGCATAACTTAATAATGAGAACAACTCTGCAAACCACAGCACAGCTGCCTAATTATTGGAACTGCTTATGCAATAAGATGGCATCTTGCCTTTAAAAAAAAGAAGATTCTAGAAAGGTGACAGCAAGGCGCGGCCTGCTGCTTGTTTCATATATGAAGCTTTCCTGGAGTACAACAAGGCTGTGTATTTGTTGTTTGCACAATGGTTCACAGTTCACAATCCTACAACAGTCACTGAGCTGGCCCTTTAAGAAGAGATAAACCAACACACCCAGCAACTGCATCCTACAGAAAACTGAAGGCAAACCAGAAGCAAGGCCACCCACATAAGATATTTTTCAAGGTAGAGAATGGTTTAAAAAACAAAAACCAAACCAAACCAAAACAACCTTGCCACTGCAAAGGACAAACATGAGGTGCTCTAAGTGAAGCTTAAGGCAGGTGTCTCCAGGTGGGGAGAGGGAGGGTGAGATGGGCACTGGTCAGTCAGGGTAGACAGGAGGATCTGCCTTGAAGACAGAGCCACCTGGTTTCCATAAATCCAGCTCCACTCACACCTCTACCTCCCAGGAGCATGCGATCTGAGTAGCTTCTGCAAGATGACGCGTGCAACAGGAGGAAATAGACCCTTCCAGCCCGACAGCTGCTTTTGCGATGTATGCCTCAGAACTCTGCGAAGTGGCTGAGGACGGGTCTCCTAACCTTTGGGGAAGATGGAGTCTGGCTTGTATCCCAGCTGCTCTAAGGAGCAGCAGCCTTTCTGACAAGGGAGCTCACTCAGCGGCAGGCAAGCGCTGCACCCTCTCTGCCTGCAGGTGTGGGCACTCTCAGGGTGAAAGCCGCAACTGGCTTAGCAGCTTCA
This sequence comes from Ondatra zibethicus, assembly GCA_004026605.1. Lineage (NCBI taxonomy): Eukaryota > Metazoa > Chordata > Mammalia > Rodentia > Cricetidae > Ondatra > Ondatra zibethicus. Next base: position 13,355 of record PVIU01003863.1, on the reverse strand, counting down.
CACTCGCGCCCCTCTGTGGAAGGTCACTACACTTTTTCTGCCTGTCTTAAACTATGTCTTGTTCAAACAGGAAGTCTTTCTGGAAATGCTTGAGACTGGCCTCAAACTCACTATGTAGCCAAGGTGACCTAAACTGAGTCTCCTCCCTCCACTCCAGGAACTGGGGTTACCGGCATGTACACAGTAGTTATCTGGAGTCCTAATTTATGCTTGGCTTTTCTCCCCAGTAATTTATCTATGCCTCTATTAAACATTCCACCTTGTTTTTCCAACAGAGGAAGATTTCTGTTCAAGTCACTGCCATCTCTCCTTGTCAGCTCAGCCTGACCACTCTGGTTTAGAGGGCAGAGCGGCATCATCTATCTCCCCAGCAGCTTGCCAGGAGCAGCTGGCCTGACAAATGCTGGCTGATCTGGAGACTTGTAATATGCTTTTCTTTTTTTATTGTTGGTTTTTCAAGACAGAGTTTCTCTGTGTAGCCCTGTCTATCCTGGAACTCACACTGTAGACCAGGCTGGACTAGATCTGCCTGCCTCTGCCTCCTGAGTGCTGGGATGTGCCAGCATGTGCCACCACTGCCCAGCTATAATATGTTTTTCAATTTGACTCACTGCCCTATTCTCAAAGCCCACAACAACACATTCTATGCAGTTTATACAGAAAGAAAAAAAGTAGTAACAAGCTTGCTGCTTTCAGAGTCTGAAGCGCAGCACACAAGCACAGCGCCCAATGTAGAAGGAGGGGCCGTGGATGAAGTGACTGCAGCACAGCCTGGGAGCTGGACGGTAGTAAACACTCTATAAAAGAAACCACCTTAGCAGCTGAAAGCTGTTGCACAAAGCATGCAAACACCACCGCCACCACAAATCCTAACACTACTACCTACGGCCAAGCTACCAACCAGTCTGCCATTCCCACAGTGGGCTGCCCCTCGCAATTGTGCAGCCCTTCTTCCCCTGCACAGAAGCTATGTTTACTGTCAATTTAAAATATGTTCCAATTAGGATGACAACACCAAATTTTAACTCATAAATTTCCTGAGTCTTTCTATAAAAATACGAAGAAAAAGACAATTTAGGTCCAAGGTTACTTTTGAGATCAATTCTCTGTAACAGAAGCCAAAGGCAGAATAACCAGGTAAGGGGAAAGGATAATGAATAATTTGAAAATTAATGTAACTCAGACTGACCGCAAACTCACAGAAATCCCTTTGTCTCAGCCTCCCAGGTGCTGGGATCACAGGTGCTGTGTCATCATGCCTAGCTCAACAAGTCTGGGGGGAGGGGGAGGAGTCAGTTCTTCTAATGACAGGACAGGACAGGAGAGGCTTCAATGGAACCAACCTGCTCCCTTTTCTTTTGGACTATGGACATAGTCAATTTCACTGGCACACACACAAATATTTCCTAAGGTTTCTGGACAAACATGAGACATCTACTCTTTTCTAGGAAAATACATTTTCAAGGACAAAGAGCAAATAATAAACTCTGTAGCCGTGTCAAAGAGCTCCACAATAGCCTAGAATGGAATATAACAAAGGATTATTTATCTGGGGACAAACTTACAGTAAGGGTAGATATAATCCTCTCTGTACTGGGAAATGGAACTGAATCCAGCAAAAAAAGGGCCACACACTTTTAGTCTGCACTTATAGTACACGAGACCATGCCCAAAGTAGGCCGATACCTTAAAGGATATTGGCTGAAGGAGTTCCCATAACAAACCTCATAAAATACTTTTCTTCTTCAACATACACTTGTTTTTCTCTTTGTTGAGACAGGGTCCCACCATGAGCACTGGCTGGCTTGGAACATACTATGTTAGAGCAGGCTGACTTCAAACTCAGATCTGCCTGCCTCTACCTCCCAAATGCTGGGCTTAAAGGTATGTGATTACCATGCTTGGTGTCACACACTTTTTTTTTTTTTTAAACTCAAGTATTTGTGTCTGTGTGCAGACAGGTCAAAAGATTTGTAGTTATAGGCAGGTGTAAGATGCCTGACATGGGTGTGGGAAACTAATTCTCTCCCTCTTCAAGAGTGGCTGGTGTGGAGGCTCTTAACCACTGAGCCATCTCTCCAGCCCTAAATAAAACACTTGCCTTCAATGATTGAGGAAAAACTGTGGAGATGCAGCTCAGTGGTAGAGTATCTGCCTAGCAATTATAAGTCCCTCCCTGAATTTAAGAAAAGAAAAAACAAAAATGAGAAAATAAGATGGCATGTTGCTGCAGTCACCAGACTAACCTGATAAATGATTTGAAAATGTTTCAGTTGCTCTAGAAACAACAGTCCTGTCTATAGGTCCCCTTAGCTTAACCTATCACTGTGGTAGAGCCTGCATCTATCATCACAAGTACTAAACTGCCAAGATGCGCATATGCAAAGCCTTTCCGAATCTAATGGTACTTCTACTGGGAAGAGTGTAATATTTTGGACTGCTGTTTTTCCACTAATGAGGAAAGCAACAGGTCTCTTAATTAAAGTTCCAAAGTAATAAACTGTAACTCAGCCAGAAAGTACATTGTTTCCTGTTGAGGATTTGGTGTAATGTATCCCAAAGTGTTAGCCTTGTATTATGGAGATAAATAGTCAATGAAACCTGTTCTTATTTATTTAAAAGCTTAGTTTGCCTTAAAACTAGGATCAGTTTTCTGAACTGCAGCAGCTTTTAGCCTTTCAAACAGTTCACACCTCAAATTGCAGTCAGTATTTATTTTACAGACTTCTTTGGAACATTACCCGCAAATTAAAATGTAAATGTTGGTTTAGTATTTATTACCAAAAAAAGGTTTAGAAATATAGCTGTTCTTTATGCATAAAATACCCAGCGAGGACCCGTTACTGCCAGAGAAGAAAACTAATTAATAAAAGTGGCTTGGGCTGGAGAGATGGCTCAGAGGTTAAGAGCACTGGCTACACTTCCAAAGGTCCTGAGTTCAATTCCAGGCAACCACATGGTGGCTCACAACCATGTGTAATAAAAAATATGGTGCCCTCTTCTGGCCTGCAGGGACATATGCAGGCAGACCACTGTATACTTAATAAATAAATCTTAAAAAAAAAAAAAAGTGGCTCATTTCCCTACCTAAAAAAGATCTCAATCTGAATTTGGCTTACACTAAAGAATGCAGTATATTTAGTTCCATTTGCATGATGTGTTTGTGCTATAGACAATATTTTAAATTGAAAAATTTGTTTTGCTTAACTACCCACATTTCATCATCTGGGTAGAGCAGACATGGAGTTCATAGGACTATTGTCTTGAATGTCTGCAATGTACCTTAACATGTTTGGGGAAGAAGAAAGGACCGACACTGCACTGAGACTGACCTAATACACTGAGGACATTACATAGGTCAGAGCAGCAACAGCGGTGTGTGAATGACTCAGCAGCCCCAGCACCTCTCATTCATGTCTTTTTCTTTCTTTCTTTTTTTTTTTTAAAAGATTTATTTATTTATTTATTGTGTATACAACATTCTGCCTCCATGTATGCCCACATGCCAGAACAGGGCATCAGATCTCATTACAGATGGTTGTGAGTCACCATGTGGTTGTTGGGAATTGAACTCACCACCTCTGGAAGAGCAGCCAGTTTTGTTTTTGTTTTTTTTAAAGATTTATTATGTAGACAGTGTTCAGCCTCCATGTATGCTTGCATGCCAGAAGAAGGCACCAGATCTCATTACAGATGGTTGTGAGCCACCACATGGTTGCTGGGAATTGAACTCAGGACCTCTTGAAAAAGTCTTAACCTCTGAGCCATCTCTCCAGCCTGTAGCCAGTGCTCTTAACCACTGAGCCATCTCTCCAGTCCTCATGTCTTTTTCTTAATCTTTATTTTCATGTGTACAAGCATTTGCCTGTGTGCATATATGCACCATGTGCATGCCTGGTGTCCACAGAGACCAAAAGACACTGGACCCATGAGACTGGAGTTACAGATGATTGTGAACCATCATGCTGGGTTTTGAGCATGGGTCCTTTGGAAGTCAATGCTCCTAGCTACTGAGCCATCTCTTTTTTTTTAAAAAAGTATTTATTTATTTATTATATATACAACATTTTGTCTGTGTGATGAAGACAGATGAAGGCCAGAAGAGGGCACCAAACCTCATTACCTATGGTTGTGAGCCACCATGTGGTTGCTGGGAATTGAACTCAGGACCTTTGGAAGAGCAAGCAATGCTCTTAACCGCTGAGCCATCTCTCCAGCCCCTGAGCCATCTCTTAAGACCACAGTTTACACCTTAAGAGTAATATGGGCATTATAATGGGGGGAGGGGCTTTTATGCACAAAGGAAATTTTTTTTTAAATATTTATTTATTATGTATACAATGTTTGTCTGTGTGTATGTCTCCAGGCCAGAAGAGGGCACCAGACCTCATTACAGATGGCTGTGAGCCACCATGTGGTTGCCGGGAATTGAACTCAGGACCTTTGAAAGAGCAGGCACTGCTCTTAACCACTGAGCCATCTCTCCAGCCACGCACAAAGGAAATTTATCTGACTTCATAGGAAAGAAAAATAACAAGCTGTTGGTGGTTTGAAAGAAAATGGTCCTCACTGGAAGTGGCACTGTTAGGAGGTGTGGCTTTATTGGAATAGGTGTGGCCTTGTTGAAGGAAGCATGCCACTGTGGACTGGGCTTTGAGGTCTCCTACGCTCAAGCTAGGCCAAGTATGGCACACAGTTCACACCCTGCTGTCTCTGGATCAAGATGTAGGCCTCAGCTCCAACACCACGTCTGCCTGCACACTGCTATGTCCCACCACGATGATAATGGACTAAACCTCTGAAATGCTAAGTGAGCCTCAATTAAATGTTTTCCTTTATAAGAACAGTTGTGGTCATGGTGCCTCTTCACAGCAATAAAACCCTAAGACACAGGCCAAGGCTGTAATCACTGGTAGATACTGGATACACATAAAGAAAAGGCTACACAATTCCCTGTTCTTAGGCTGAAGTACTGCTATCAGTGACTCCAATACCTAACACTCACAGATTTCAAAATTGGTGGCATCTGGAAAACGTTAGGATTCCACTTGGCAAGACAGTCTGCAGTCTCTTAAGTCCTGCTGGCTGAACTCACTTGACACACGTCAGGCAGGCTTTTAGAGAAGGGCTTACTCTTTACACAACTACTATGAACACTCTTATGAGCCAGATGGAAGGGTCTTCTAGAGTCACAAGCATAGTAGTTAGTGGAAATGACTGTCCAACATCATGAATGTAATTAGTGCTGTTAAGTTATAAAGTTTAAAATTGCTGAGGTTAATTTTGTTAATGAAAATTTTATCACAATGGGAGTAAATTAGTGAGTTTTACATTATATACACTTTCCCACAAAAATCAAATCATTCATCAAGTGACATACAACACAGGCTCATGACAACACCCATATAATACATCCCAAAGGCACAGTGACTGAAAGAGAGGCAAACACAAATCCATAGAGGAGACTGAACCCCAGCAGAGACGCAGCCTGCACACTATCTCATCAATGAACCTCTTATAAACCTCAGGGCTATGGCCTCAGGCCTTCTAGGCTAGCTGCTGTGGAGTCAGCATCATCTCCAGGGCCTTGGAAAGAACAAGGCAGTGAGGAGAACCTCCTGACTCACCAAGACTTAAGAAAAATGGAAGAGGTCTGCTAAGCCTACTTAGTTCACCCCGTTAAACTAAACCCAAGTAGGTTTACTCAAGACACTAGCCTGGCAAAGCTGCCGAGAGATGGGACTCAGCTGGGAACGTGCTTGTCTAGCGCGCAGAGCTTTAGGTTCCAGAACCAGCACAGCAAGAAAACTACAGTTCCAGGTCTATCACTGGAGGCTCAGGGTGATGGCAGCTGAGCTCCAAAGGGCTTGGGCAGCCCTGAGCACCAGGCACAGCCACCTGGTATTTAGGAGTCTGAGGCAAAAGGAGCACTGTGAGGTTGAGGCTGCTGGAGAAGCACAGTGAGTTCTAGGTCAGCATGAGCTACAAACTAAGACCGGCTCAAACAAAATTCCATGCAGAGAAGATAGAAAAATCACCAGAGACCCTTGGAAGTTGGAGACACCCCTAACCACTGTAGGTTTAGGATACAAAGCGTAAACTCATCCAAAACATCCCTAAAAAAGAGCACCTCCAGAACCCCTGCCCACTAAGGGCCACTTAGGAAGTGTCTTCCCAGGAATCAGTCACAGTGCTGAGCTACTCACAGGTCACTGCAGCCATGCTCCAGAAAGAAAGAAAAGTGAGCTACTGCCCAAGTTGGCAACGGACCTCGGTGTCACTGACATGATACTGGTTTTTGAAACATGCAGAATCAAGTACAGGGTGGCTGAAGTATCCACCAGACTTCCAAGGGAAGTCTGGGAAGCTTGGCTATGTGTGCCGGGGCTGGATTTCCTGCGAGTGGCCTGAGAGCATGACTCATGAAGCTGTGGGGGTGAAGCTGATGATGCAAGAGGTCCAGGAAACACAAGTATCCAGAATGTGGCCCGTGACAGCTACAGGCAGTGAGCCAAGAGAGAGGCCATATGGATACACCCAGCAAGGTCACAGGAGCTGGGCTGCTCAAGCCCTTTGGAGCTCAGCTCACACCATCCTGGCTCTCTAGCGACAGACCTGGAACTTTAGAATTTTAATGCTGTGTTTCATGTTGCTTTGGTCTGGTCCTTCCTTACCTTTGGATGAGACTGTTTATGCCACTGAATATTGGAAGTATATAATCTGTTTTTAACAGGGGCTAACAGCTAAGAGTTTGCCTTGCACTTCTGAGACTCAAGAGGACCTGGACTTTTGGATGTGGTCTGAATGCATTTTGCTCTATAAGATGAATGTGGCCTTCAGAGGCTAGGGATAGGATATTAAGTGCCTCCTGCTGAAGGTCTGGTCCCTGGCTGGTGGTGCTATTTTGGTGCCGGAAACACTAGGAGGTGGGGCCTGGTGGGAGGAAGTAGGTCATTGGGAATCTGTCCTAGAAAGATATTTTGTCCCTGGCTTCCTTCTCCCATCTCCTCTCTGTTTCCTGGTTCTTGGCCACCATGAAGTGAGCAGACTTCTCTGCCACGTGCTCCCGCTACCACGATGCTCAGCCTCACCATGGACTGAGACTTCTGAGTCCATGAGCCAAAATAAATCTTCCTTTCTTTAAATCCTGTCTCAGGTATCTGTGGCCATGGCAAGTGGCTGACACAGCCATGGTGAAGACGCTGCTAGCACTCCCTGGTGGCTCACAATCACCTTCTGGACTGTACACTAATGTCATCTTACGGTTAAGGAAACTGAGAAACGCCAAGCTTGGAAAACTTGCTCAAAGTCACATAATTCAAACTAGGGCTTAAATCTAAATTCCAGGGTCTGGGCCCCTAACCCATGAATACCTGGACTACAAAAGAGAGGAACTGAGAGGTTCCCTACGGATGTTGCCATCTGTCTGCCTATGAAGGTATGTATGTCTGGGACTAGCCAAAGTGGAGCTGGAGAGACACCACAAGGAGGAAAGAGACCAGAGGGCAGGCTCAGCGGACAGCAGAAGGGTCCTCTCGGCCTGAACTGTAACACATGTAAACCAAAATCCCACGGGAAGGGAGATGTTCTAGGTGCTGACGTCCCAGAGAGCGACAGGGTGAGCTGAGCACGGGGAGGCTGGACTCTGGTCCGGTAGCACCCAGAGGAGCAGAGGTTCCGCTTCACGAAGACATTGTCTAGAAGAAATGGCTAGGACAGTCACTGGAGAAGAGCAGCTCAAGCTGCGGGCACGTGAGCTCGCAGACTCAGTGTGGCAGGTCAGCTAGACCTGCAGCTAGACGAAGCACGCATTGCTGTGTCGTTTCTAAGAGCCCAACCAAAATCACTTCCAGGCTACTTGACAGAATTGTGCAGAAACCCTTCCTGAAGACTGATTTTAAGCTTGTGTTTTAACATTCTTATCTAAACATTCTCCCCAAGCAGAGTTAGAGAGAGGTCTCAAACCACATTTGGCGATATTATTACTAGGTCACGGAACACATGCCCAGCAGATAGAAAGGGTGATTGGTGCCCAGAACCCAGATGGTGTGTGCAGAGTATGAGACTCAAGTGGGGCTGGCTCTAACCAGGGACAATGTTGTGTGGAAGACAAAAGCACACAACAGGGGACTCTCTCTTCTTGCTTCTACTGTTTGTTGTTAAGCAACAAAAAGGACAAGAGTCAGCAGGCATGTCAGAACAGGGCCACAGCCTTTTCAGTGTAAGCAAATGTGAGAACATGACCCTCTGAGCTCCAGGTGCTGGGCGTGCCTGCTAAGGTTTGCAGAAGACGAAACTCATTAATAAGGACGGTCTGCAAAAGACGACAGCTAAGTTTTAAGCTTGTTTGCTTGGCAAAGTGAGCTATTCAACAAGAGGACAGACCTCCAAAGCAACACCTGAACTAAAAAGCAAGGAACTGAGCCTTCCTCACAAACGAGTAAGGGAAACACACATCTACAACAGCAGAACACAGATGAGAAGCAGGGCAAAAACGTGTTAAAGGATACGGTCTGTACCAGGAAACAGCGTTCTTCCAGTCAACAGCTCAGCCATGATGCAGCCCACGGACCAAATATCCACTGGAATAGTAATGAGAACACAAGCACAGACATGGTTTCTATTCATGTTCATGGCCACAGATTGGACTCAAACTGGGAGTGAAAGATTCAAATCAACACTTAAGACATCTGACGTTCAACAATCATTTTTTTTTGTAGAAATAAATAAGCTTATTAAAACTGTCACCCAATAAAGGGCTCCACAGGTCGTGTAAGTTAGCATATAATTAAGATAAACAAAACATCTCACAAAAGGGCAGTTTTCTTACTGGTGAATGGTGGACCTCCTGGGAATACTGACCCAGCCCTGAGTCATCTGAAAACCATGTTAGCAGCACCCCTCCCCAATCTGGGTCAGGTCTGGGCAGGTGACTGGAGCAGCACCTGTCTGGTTGTAGTGCATCCAGTTCAGCATGATCTCAGGAGCCCTGTACCACCTGGTAGCCACGTAGCCTGTCATTTCATCATCAGTATGCCGAGCCAGTCCAAAATCCAGAATCTAAGGGCAAGAGCAGAGATGAAGCATGGGAGCAGGCAAGTTCTGCTACCTTAGGACAAAGAAAATGGTATTTCTCTCATTCCGTGGGCTTTGCCGTCCTGACTTAAGATGCATGGCAAATGTACTCCAAGAACTTTTTAAAAAGAAAGATGCCAGCAAAGCACACTATTCCCCGCTAGGAGTTTACTCAAGAACAACAAAGCCATATGCCCACACACAGGTCTGCACAGGGACGTTCACAATAGCTTTATCTCAAACCAGAACAGAGGCAGGTGCCCAGTAACAGGAAGACAGGCTACAAATTTTGGTATGCTTCTGAGATGGGCTGCTACTGAGCAACAGAATAAAAATACTGATGCACACAGTCCAGGTGAAGAACGTAATACCTGAAATGTAATGTGTATGATTCTGTATGATTCCATTATAAAAGAATAACTCAGAGTCAGAAACCGTATCAGTGGCTACCTGGAGTAGGGGGAAGGGTAAGGGGTGACAGTCACTAGGAGGAGACACTCTGAACTTTTTGAAGTTATGGAGATTACTATGTTATAATGGTAGTAGTTACATGGACATTAGAACCCTAAAAAAGGTAAATTTAAAATGGGTGTATTTTACTGTATTTTTTAAAATTTTTCAATTTTATGTGTATGGGTATTTTGCTTGCATGTATGTCTGTGCCTCAAGAGCATGCAGTGCCCACAGAGACAAAAAGATCCTCTAGATTCAGTGGGTGCTGGGAAGCAAGCCATCTCTCTAGCTCCCTGCATGTTACTTTTTTCAAAAAATACATTAAAAAAATGTAGTACTACTTACTTTTTACAGATGGTTAATTCACTTCTATCTTATTTGAATCATTGAGTTTCTGCCATTTTTCTTTTCAGAAACCTATCTAATAGTGAGTGTTCTAGGAATGCTTAACTGACAGATTATAATACCCCTTTATTACAATTAGGATTTTTTTTTTTAAAGATTCATTAATTACATATACAGTGTTCTGTCTGCATGTATGCTTGCAGGCCAGAAGAGGGAACCAGATCTCATTACAGATGGTTGTGAGCCACCATGTGGTTTCTGGGAACTGAACTAGGACCTCCGGAAGAACAGCCAATACTCTTAGCCTTGGAGCCATCTCTCTAGCCAAACATGCTATATTTCTAATTTAATTTTCTTTTCTTTCTCCCCCCACCCCGCACCTCTGAGACAGGGCTTCTTTATGTGGCCCTGGCTGTCCTGGAACTCGCTCTGAAGACCAGGCTGGCCTGAACTCAGAAGCCCACCTGCCTCTGCTTCCTGAGTGCTGGGATTAAAGGTTTATGTTACTGAGATCTACTTCCGAGGTCATTTAAACAGCTTGCTTAGCCTACAGGTCAAAGTTCCAGTCTGATATCCGATGCTCTCTTCCTTACCTTCAGCTCACAGTCTTCATTCACAGCTAGGTTACTAGGCTTCAGGTCCTAAGAAGCAAGCAGAGAGAACAGTATCAATATGATGCACAATGAGTCCCCCACCCTCACCCCCGCTTCCTGGTACAGAAGATGCAGACATATGGAAGACAAGCAGATTTCCAAGCTATAGTCAGTGTCCAAGCCAAATTAGCCTTCAGCAGGTACAAAGGCAAGTGTTCCTTTACCAGCCTACACTAAGAGCAAGGCTGAAGTCAATCACTACTTCAACAGTTAGTGTCACTCTTCCAGCCCCGCCCACGCTGTCAAAGGCGCAATACATACCCTGTGAATTATGTCAGCTGAATGTATATACTGCAAAAGAGAAGAGTGTCAGTTGGTTGAAAACCATTTCTAGCCTTTCCAGGTCACATCCTGTAACATGTTTGCAGTGGTCTCCCTCAGCCGGAAAGCACTGTCCAGGTCCACAGTGGGTTGTCGCTATTCAGCTGGTGACATTAACTACGATTCCTACTCCACCTACTGGAGCTGTCACCCTCTTCTCTTTCTTGATGACGGCCTCAGTAAGAGTTCTGATCCCTGAAAAGCACCCTCCCCTCCAAGACCAACCCCGGATGGTCTGGCACCCATCTATTGCCCACAGAGGTCCTCCTTCCTCTACCTCTCCAGTCCTGAGAGGGAACAGAGAGGCCTGTCAAGGCCCGAGGAACGCTTTAAAGCCACAATATCACTAACTTTTCAATATGGTCAACAGTATCCCTCTCGGATATTCAGACTGAAGGATCAAAGGAATGGGTGACACAACACTTAGACTTGTTTCATAGAAATCTGTGGCCTGGGAAATACACAACCGGCAGGGTTGGCTGATTCTGTAACTCTTCTAAGTCTCTCATAAGAAAAACCAACTGCTGTAGGTTCTCACTAGACAGGAGAGAGGAGAGAATTCATTTCCCCACACGACACCGTTACTGGCTGTACCTTCAACCCTCGGAGGATCTGGTAGATGAGGAACTGAACATGGTCATCAGTAAGCTTCTGACACTTAACGATGTTGTTTAGGTCTGCTCCCATGAGATGCGTCACCAGGTACCTAGAAACAGAAGAGTAGTTACGGACAATCCAGGGAAGAGCACCCAAGAAGCACCACAATGATAGCCAAAACCTCAACTTTGTTTGGCAATCTAATCTCAACACATTTATACCCATTCCTGCTTGCTGTATCCTTTTCCATGTTCTGTAAAGAAAAAACTGAGGTGAAAAGAAAACATCGAAGATGGAGATGATTAAGTGATTGATGGGGGGGAGGGGGACAAGTCCATTGTGGGTGGTTCTATAAGAAAGTAGGCTGAGCAAGCCATGAAGATCAAGCCAGTAAGTAGCCCACCATGGCTTCTGCATCAGCTCCTGCCTCCAGGCTCCTGTATGAGTTCCTGCCTTCACGGCTTCTAATGGTATGGAACAGTGGGTGAATTAGCACCCCACCACCACCAGTTGCTTTTGGACATGGTGCTTCATCACTGCAAAATTAACCCTAAGATAGGAGGTGTGTCCTTGTTGGAGGTTTCAAAAGCCCACACCAGTGCCCTCCTCCTCACCATAACAATGGACCTTCTATTGACTGATTTTAGCTTGAAGTCTATTTTGTTAGATATTAGGATAGCTACACCTGCTTGTTTCTTAGGTCCATTTGATTGATATAGTTCTTCCCAACCTTTTGCTTTGAGATGATGTCTGTCTTTGAGGTTGGATTCTGTTTTCGTATCCAAGCTGTTAGCCTGTGCCTTTTTATGGGTGAGTTGAGTCCATTTACATTAAGGGATATTAATGACCAGTGGTTGCTACCTCCTGTTAATTTGGTTTTCATCGTTGGTGATGTTATTTTGTGCATTCTTTTCTTCTTCGGGATTTGCTGTACTGAGATCATCAATTGTGTGTGTGTGTGTGTGTGTTTGTTGGTGTAGCCATCTTCCTTGGGTTGGAGTTTTCCTTCTAGTATTTTGTGTAGGGCTAGGTATTGGTGAAATCTAGACTTGTCATGGAATATCTTGTTTGTTGGGTATAGTAGCCTGGGCTGGCATCCGTGGTCTCTCAATGTCTGCATAATGCTTGACCATGACCTTCTGGCTTTCATTGTCTCCACTGAGAAGTCAGGTGTAATTCTGATAAGTCTACCTTTATATGTTACTTGGCCTTTTTCCTTTGCAGCTCTTAATATTCTTTCTTTACTCTGTATGTTTAGTGTTTTGATTATTATGTGGCGAGAGGACTTTTTTTTTGGATCCAGTCTATTTGGTGCTCTGTAAGCTTCTTATATCTTCATAGGCATATCTTTCTTTAGGTAGGGAAAGTTTTCTTCTATGATTTTGTTAAATAAGTTTTCTGTGCCTTTGAGTTGAACTTCTCCTTCTTCTATACCTATTATTCTAAGATTTGGCCTTTTTATGTTGTCCCATATTTCCTGGATATTTTGGGTTAAGCTTCTGTTAGATTTAATGTTTCTTTTAACTGATGAGTCTGTTTCCTCTATTTTATCTTCCGCACTTGAGATTCTCTCTTCCATTTCTTGTATTCTGTTGTTCGTACTTGCATTTGTGGTTCCTGTTCTTTTCCTCATGATTTCTGTTTCTATAATTCCTTCGGCTTGTGTTTTCTTTATTTTTTCTATCTCAGTTTTCAAGTCCTGAATAGTTTCGGTTATATGTTTGAGTTCTTTTTCTTGGTTTTCTTTAAGTGATTTGCTGATATCTTCCAATTTTTTGTTTGTTTTTTCTTCCATTTCTTTAAGGTAATTTCTCAATTCATCTTTAAGAATTTCAGATATTCTCTTGTGGTTATTTTTTAGATCATTTTCTTCTGGGTCATCCATATTTGGTTGTTCAGGTCTTACTTTTG